>JASDQU010436362.1:29000-40939 GCA_032191745.1 Picea mariana | reverse complement strand
GTGAATTAGTTTTGACTTTCTATTTTTAGAATATCAGATCCATTGTTTTAGGATCTGAAACTGATTGTAAGAGGCTATAAAGCCAAAGACATTTGGAGCTCTATGGGTTCGATTTTGGATAGAGTAATTAGCTATTGTACTCAGACTTTCTATGTTAATACAGATCACAGGTTCCTTTCAATTTTGATTATCAGTTTTCCATCCTTCTTTCTGCATTATTATCTGTGTTGTCAAGCTTTGAATGGATGTTATCCCATTGTTTAGCTCATAGCCGGATAATAAGTCTTTTGATTGTTTCTTAGACCCTACTTTGTACTGGTTTAGTTACAATCTTTTTTCCACCCACTTCAAAAGTTATCTGCTGATTAATCAATCTTTGAGAGCACTGTCTATTTGTTTATCATTTTCACGTTTGAATGCCATAAGCTGTATTGAGTTTTCCCATTGATCCACCTTTATAAAATACAAAATTATTCAATTCTTAAGTTACCAAGCACCTCTAGTCTACAACCATAGAGGGTTTCTTGGAGTGATAACAGTTCCAACGGTACTGAGTTCGAAGAAGGATGGAGGATGGAGGATGTGTACAGACTCTAGAGCGATTAATAAAATCACCATCAGGTATATATTTCCACTGCCGAGAATGGATGACTTGATGGATTGCCTAAGCGGGACAAATTATTTTTCGAAAATTGATCTCAAGAGCGGATATCATCAGATTCGGATGAGAGAGGGAGATGAATGGAATACAACATTCAAGACAAACGAGGGTTTGTACGAATGGTTGGTCATGCCATTTGGCTTGACAAACGTGCCAAGCACTTTTATGAGATTGATGAATGAAGTCCTGCGGGAATTCATCGGTAAGTTTGTGGTCGTGTACTTGGACGACATATTAATTTTCAGCAATACGAAGGCTGAACGTATGAGGAATTTAGCCATTGTGATGAGAAGGCTACAGCAGGAGAAGCTGCTAATCAATTTGAAGAAGTGTTCCTTCATGCAAACATAACTCATTTATTTGGGTTTTGTAGTCTCGGCGAATGAATTGAAGATGGATCCTGAGAAGGTAGAAGTAATCAGGAATTGGCCATCGTCGAGGAACGTTTTTGAGGTAAGGAGCTTTCATGGATTAGCTAGTTTCTACCGAAAGTTCATTCGAAATTTCAGTGGAATTAGCACAGCAATGATGGACATGGTGAAGAAACGACATAAATTTTTTCACTGGACAACATAAGCTGAAAGAAGCTTCAATCTGTTGAAGCGAAAGATAACAGAGCAACCAGTGTTAGTGTTGCCTGATTTTCAGAAAACCTTCNTGGTGTTGCCTGATTTTCAGAAGACATTTCAGGTGAAGTGTGATGCGAGTGGGTATGCTGTTGGAGGGGTCTTGAGTCAGGATGACAGACCTGTTGCATATTACAGCGAGAAGCTGGATGATGCAAAGCTGAAATACTCCACGTACGATAAAGAGTTCTATGCCATCATACAGGCATTGAAAAAGTGGAGGCATTACTTGATACCCAAGGAATTCGTTTTGTATAGCGACAATCACGCATTGCAGTTCGTGAGTCAACAGGAGAAGTTGAACCAGAAGCATGCGAAATGGGTAGAGTACATGCAAAATTTTACATTTGTGATCAAACACATTTCGGGGACTGCTAACAAAGTAGCCAATGCTTTGAGCAAGAAATGCTTATTGCTGCAGGAGTTTAGAGTCAAAACCTTGGGTTTTGAAAATTTAAAGGATATGTATGCAGGTGATGCAGACTTCACAGAAGCATACGAAGCAGCCGAGAATCCAGTTCTCAGGGATCAAATTCTGTGGCTAAGTATATGATCCAGGATGGATTGCTGTTTAGGGGCAATCAACTGTGAATTTCGAATTGCTCCATGAGGGAGAATTTGGTGAAGGAAAAACACAGCGGAGGCTTAGCAGGTCACTTTGGACATGACAAAACATTCGCCAAGCTGAGCGAATTGTATTATTGTCCAGGCATGCATGCAGATGTAAAGAGGTTTGTTGACAGGTGTCGGATATGTCAACATGCGAAGGGCCGAAAGCAGAACGCAGGGTTCTATCAGCCATTGCCCATACCTGAAAGGCCATGGGAGGCAATTAGTATGGATTTTGTTCTGGGATTGCCAAGAACCCAGAGGGGAGTGGATTCCATCTTTGTGGTGGTGGATAGGTTTTCGAGGATGGCACATTTTATCCCGTGTCATAAAACCAGCGATGCGACCCACATTGCAAATTTATTTTTCAAAGAGATCGTCAGATTGCATGGATTACCGAGGAGCATAGTCTTGGACAGGGATACCAGATTCATAGGTCATTTTTGGAGGACGCTATGGAAAAAGTTGGGGACTAATCTAGCATTTAGTTTGGCTTATCATCCGCAGACGGGTGGGAAAACAGAAGTGGTCAACTGGAGCTTAGGGGATCTATTGAGAAGCTTGGTGATGGAGCACCATAGAAGTTGGGACCAGATATTGCCACAGGCAGAGTTTGCTTACAATGACTCTGTGAACAGGAGTACATGAAAGAGCCCATTCCATATTTTGTATGGGACACAACCGAGGGGAGTTTCTGAGCTCAGGGAGTCAGGACAGGCTGAAAATAGCAGCGCTCGTGCTGAATAATTCGCTGAAGCGATGGAGGAACTTCACACACAGGTAAAGCAGTGATTGCAGAAGTCCAATGAAGAGTATAAGCGCAGAGCTGATCAGAGGAAGAGACAGCTTCAGTTTGAAGTTGGGGACATGGTTCTGGAGCACTTAAGGAAGGAAAGGTTCCCAAGGGGAACATATAACAAGCTCAAGATGAAGAAAATCGGACCGTGCAGAGTCCTGAAGAAATTCGGGGAAAACGCGTACGAGCTTGAGTTGCCAGAGGGCATCAGGATATCTCCGATTTTCAATATCTCAGATTTATACCCATACAGAGCTGAAGAAGCAGGCATTAGAATTGAGGAACCAGTGGTCCAGTGGCAGAAACAATTACCAGATGCACAGAAGCCTCAGATGGAGTGCATACTGGATAAAAGAATAGGCAGGAAGACCAAAAGAAAGCAGTATTTTGAATACCTGGTGAAATGGAAGAATCACCCAGTGGAGGATGCCAGCTGGGAGACAGATGCAGTGATACAGAGACATGGTCACACCGTGCAAGAGCTCATGGACAGGAGCCCATGAAATTTTTCGAGCCGAGGAGTATGATGCAGGAGCATCCACAACTCATCAAGCGAGCCAGCGCATGGAGAAAGACAGCTGGACAAGCCAGCAAACTTCTTTTTGAATTTTACCTTGATAGTGGTTACACCAAACATTAATGTATTGATGTGATGAAGTGCACTTGTATTGTAATATAGATAGGAAGGCATTTATTAGTTTTAATGTTGTTAGCTAGGAATTAATTGTGGAATTAATAGTTGTAGATTTCGAGAGGGAAAACGGAATATAGGCACCCTCCTTTCTACATTGTATTATGATTCATTATCGAGAGAAAGAAGCAGAGCAGAGCATAGAAGTGTATGAAGAACCCCATGTACAGATATTGAATTAATAGGAGAGATTTGATTCAATTCCATGGCTGTGATTATTCTCTGTGTGTTGTTGATATTATGCTGTTGCATATTTGCTTCTTCTTATGCTTTTGTTTTATATGTTGTGTATGTGATTTCGTGGTAGATTCGAAATCTATGAGATAGACGAGAATAAGTTTCAATAATTTCTCTGTCTGAGCCAGGAGATTCCTACATAGAGTGCAGTTGAATTCATCCGCATAGAGTGCGTTGATGAGGCTCAGCAGTTAAGCTCTCATTCTCGTCTGCCCAGAAGTTGATTTGGGTTGGTAAAGTCGTGCAGGGAAGTGCTGACCAAATTTGAAAGTCTCAGTGGCGATTCTGAGCTAAGGAAGTGGAAGATCTCTGTTGCAGGTGAGTGCGTGGGATTTGGAAAATTCGACACTTAGAGAGTTGTTGAAAATGTCAAGCACAGGAAGCGGGCGTAAAAGTCTCTGAAGGAGTCAGAGGACTTAAGCTCAGGAGGAATAGTTCGTCCTAAATTTCGTGAGGAAGAACACAGGTGAGATTTGAACAAGAAAGGTTTTGAAGCGAAGGAATTCGCCAAGGTGAGGAACCAACGGACAGGGTTCACAGAGGAGAATTGCGAAATCCCGTCGATCGTTGGATCGTGGATAAGTTGCGCGGGGTTTAGTCCTTTGGCGCAGGAGGCAAGAACTAACGCCATCAGAGTTCGGCAATCGGAGTTTGGCGAGGCGAGAGTTTTATACCCTGTGAAATCGCGAGTCGCAAATTGCTGATTGTATCGGAGCCGTAGATTGCGACAAGGACAGGTGGCACGAGATCCCATGGAGTCAGGACTCGGTGCTTCGACTTTTTCAAAGTCGAAAGGACCGTGGAGAAAGAGCGAACCCCCGAGTTGCGACGGGTCCCACAGGAATAACGTGGAGCGCTAACACGTGGCATCGCACCTCGGTATTCATGGTTTTCAAAGGTGAGTGAATCGTGACCTTTCATATGACGATTTCCCAATAGGGAAACCCCCGACAGGACTGATTCGTGGACCGTTGACCATCGGGGATCGGATCTCGGAGGTTTGAATTGCACGGGAAGTGCACACAGGGTTCACGATAGCACGAACGCCGATTCCCCGAGAAGCGAAGGGGAGATCGATGAGGAGATAGATGTGGATAGCGAGGACTCCCGAGAGGAGTTGGAAGAGCTTTGACTCTTCGGGCCATGTGAAAGAAGGTCCTGGTGAGAGAAGTTGTGCCATCGAGGGCAGGTTGCAATCAACATTCCTGAACAACAAAGACAAAACTTATATGGAAAATCAATGAAATGTATTTTCATTGGATATTTAGAAGAGATCAAGGATTATAGGTGCTATGATACACTTGCAAATAAGATTTATGTTAGTAGATATGTGATGTTTGATGAAGGGGGAGTTTGTCTCAAGAATGAAGGAGAGGATAAAGTGATTAGTCATATTGAAAATTTGATTTTTGATAACAATGATCAATCTTTGCATCCATTTACTATAAGAAGTGCAGGCTTACCTTCAAGGATTTATCCATCAAAGGCATCTTCATCTTCTTCGATAAAAAGATCTCAAGTTGATACACAAACAACACCTCCATCTAGTCCCCCTAGAAAAACAAGAAGTTTGAAGGACATATATGAGATATCTAGGTATGTTGGTGATATTTTTTCTCTTTTTTCTTCTGCCCATGTTGAACCTTTTAATTTTAAAGAATCTTGCACTGATGATCCATGGACGATAAGAAGTCACGGATTGAAAAAATGATACATGGGAGTTAGTTGATCCTCGTCATGGAAAATCCACTATTGGAGTAAAGTGGATATACAAGCTAAAATTTAATATCGATGGAAGTATTTCAAAGTATAAGGAATGTTTAGTTGCAAAAGGATATGTGCATCAAGAAGGAATTGACTATGAGGAAACATTTGCTCATGTATTGAGACTTGAAAATGTAAGAACTTTTATTTCCATTGCATCTAGTTAACAACTTATCAGATGGATGTTAAAGCCACTTTCTTAAATGGATATTTGAAGGAAGAAATTTATGTTAAACAACCTCAAGGTTTCATTGCTAAAGGTAAAGAATATAAGGTTTATAGGCTTAAAATGGCTCTTTATTCTCTTAAATAAGCCCCTAGAGCTTGGTACTTTAGAGTTGATAACTATCTTTGCAATCATGGCTTTGATAAATTTTCTTCTGAGACTACCTTGTACAAAAGGGTCATGAGATCAGATTTCATCATTGTTTGCTTATATGTATATGACTTAATTTTTATGAACACCTCACCCTCACTTGTGAAGGATTTCAAAGAGGCAATCAAATATGAATTTGAGATGTCTGATTAAGGAGAAATGAAATATTTTTTGGGTATGCAAATCAAACAAAAAATTGCAGGTATATCCATTGGTCAATCCAAATATGTTGAATACTTGTTGAAGAGGTTTAACAATTAAGGTTGTAAACCTATGAGCACTCCCTTAGTTGTTGGGAGTAAATTGATGAAGGAAGATGAAACTCCATTTTCTAATGCCACTCTTTATAGATCTATGATTGGAAGTCTTATGTATTGAAAGCCACTAGACTAGAAATCATGTTTTTTGTGAGTTTGGTTGCTAGTTTCATGCATCAACCTCATGAGTTTCATTGGCATACAACCAAAAACATCGTCAGATATGTAAGTGGTACAAAAGTTTTTGGATTTTTTTATAATGCTACTAATGATTCCAATGTTGTAGCATACATAGATACAGATTGAACACATTGCTTGAATGATCGAAAGAGCACTTCTAGGCTAAAATTATTTTGTTTCACTAGAATCATCTTTTCGGAGGCATCTTCTTAACTCATCTTTTTTCTAATCACCTGCCAAGAAATAGTTTTAATCATCCACTTATAATGTTGAATGGTACACTGATACCACACTACTAAGGTAACACTTGTAAACAACAAATAAACCAAACTATTAAACAAGAGAAAGACGATGCCTAGTTAAATATGTCACTACAAATTACAACAGACAGTTTGTTCAGATATATGTGTTCAAATTCTCAATACACTATAACAACAAAGAACGAAATCAAACATCAACCCTAACCCTTATACACTATGTGTTCAAGTTCAACTATAACAGCAAAGAACAAAATCAAACATCAACCCTAACATCAATTCTACATAAAATTCTTGTTGAAACAACACAAGAAAAAACGAACATTCATCCATTAAAGAATTTTTGAAAACATAGTGGATTAAGGGGCTTCTTGCGCCCTAGCCCCAACAAAATTAATTTGTTATGTTCAGTCTTGCATTAGCCTACTCATGACGAAAACCTTCTTCTGCCAGTCTTTTGGTCTCCCTCTCTCTTTGTTCTAACAAATTAAAAACACAACAAAAACCCTAAACTAGCAATGCAAAAGTGAAAACTTTTTCATTTAAAATCTTTTCCAATTTCTAACAAAGTTGAAATTTAACATTGTGTTAATTTCTAACCATACTACATTTAAAGTAAATCTAAATTTGCATGACCCTTACATATAGATTAATTTTATTTTTAGAATAGAATCAATTTTAATTTTAATAAACTAACTTTAAACATAATCAATTTTAATACTTTATCAAGAACCTTAAAGTACTCACCAAACATATAAAATACATCTATTAATTTTATTTTTAGAATAGAATCAATTTTAATTTTAATAAACTAACTTTAGATAGAGATTTTAATACTTTGTTAGGAACCTTAAAGTACCCACCAAACATATAAAATACATCTGCATCCAAATGAAATGTTAATTTTTTTATCTACCTATTTCTTTCCATCTGTTTTTTTAAAAAGAGGACTCTAAGCTGCTTCACTACTTATTCCACTTGGTTCAAAATACATTTATAATGTTCTTTACATTAAAAAAAACATACATTAAAAAGTTTTTAATATATACATTTATATATCTTTCCAAAAAAATTTAAATTTCGAAAAATGCACATAATACCACGTAAAGTATTTATACTCTTCAATCTTAGATGTGATCCCACGCGATCTCTCAAACCTATAAATTCCATAGTATCATTAACTATTCCATAATTTTCATTTGAAAATTTAGTATAACTTGCATATGATTGATTCTCAAGTCATTCCATATTTAAGTTTATCAAATTTATAATTGTAAATAAAAAAAATTCTAATGTTTATATTAGAAAAAATGATAGAGAAGATATGTTCGATTTGGCTCCCGTTGAGTAATAAAATAATTAGAATTTACAACTCATTTAAATTCAATTATCAACACATTTTATATGATTTTCCATAATGTTTATGTAAAAAAAATTAGATTCTTTATGTTAAAACAATATAATTTTCCATAATCTTGAAAAAAATTGGGTTATTTTTTATGAAAAATGTTGTGCAACGGAAGCATAAACAAGTACAGAGAAACATGAATTTAAGCACATAATAGAAATCACACAACAGACACCATGATTTTACATGGTAAAACCCTAGAGTGAAGGAAACATCCATGGGACAATGGCAATGGCATTATATTGCTCAACAAGATATTACAACCAACATCTCAGGAAAGGACATGAATCCCCTTGCTCACCATGTGCCTCTCATGCGTACATATTTAAACAACCTCTCATTAACTTATACAAAATTGATTACAACAATTGTTGCCCCTTTCTTTTGTTGATTAGTTTTAACTAAATCCAACAATAGAATATTGTTGAAACAATCATGAACCACCTTAACCTAAATTGGTTAATTGGTTGTCACATTCCAACAATCTCCACCTTGACTGAAACGAGCAAAATTTGCTCACACAAAGAATATCCAATATAAATACGATAGTACACAAAAATCCATAAGACATGACTTTTTATTTATGATGTGTTTAATTATTATTTATCATATATATATATATATATATATATATATATATAGTGTTTTATAACATTGTCTTCCCCTCAAAAATATTTTTTCCTCAAAGAATATTTACTGAAGGCTTCCCCTTAACTTTTGTTCTGGCTCGCATTGTCTTCTCAAGATCTTTTTGTGCTTGTAGTTGCAATACTCGATGAAACAAGATGATATAACCTTTGAATTCCTAAACTGATGTGTTTCGTCTTTTCGGGAGTGACCTATCCGAAATCTACCTTCATTGGAACTGTTTGATTATCAATTGTTCTAACAAGGATTCTCATTTCATGCTTCCATACAAGTTATCAATTTTGTCTTTGTTCGTTTACAATGTTGTAGTTTAGTGCATTGTTCATATTCCTCTTGACTTTGTTGTTGGTCTTAATGACTCTTGTGATTCATATGATGATAAGGCACCCGAATCTCTTTTTAATTGTGTTTGTTGGATCTTTGTTCAACTCCCGATACTATTGGTAATTCAACTAGAATGATGTGTATTCCCTTCTCTGATGTCTGGATTTTTTTAACTGGAAGCTTCTTGATTTCAATAGGTTCAAGTATTGTTTCTTCATTGTTCATTGCTTCTTCAAAGTAAAATTATTTTAACCTTTCCTTTTGTGATTTCTTCTCATTCTTCAACTTCTTGATTTGTGTAACCAAACTTTGATTATGTTTCTTTAGACAACAAAATTTTGTGTCTTTATTTATGATAATTTTGTCACACTCTTTTTGGATCTCAAGTATTGACTGTTGTTTATCCAAAAGTAGCATTTTGGAGATCTGATGAATCTGACTTCACTGAAACGTCATGTAATGTTATTTTCTTCTTCTTGTAATAAAACATTAAATTTGTTTTCACAAAGTTTAATATTAAGCTACCCAATGTCTCTAACCAAGTTGACCCGATGATTATATCAATCTCTTTTTCATATATAGTTGTAACCTCAAAATTCGATACGAGTTTATAAGATTCGAGTGTCAACGGTAAGTCCTTGTCATATTTATTGCCAAAAAGGTCTTTTGTTTCGATTACACTTGTCTTTGGAATTATCAATTGATTCGCCAAATCGATATTGATGTGATTTTTCTTCTTATCTCGACAAATGTGGATATTAATTTTTTTTTTTGGAATACTTCCTCTAAATATCAATAATTTCATACATCTAATTAGATGATTTTTAACAAAAAAATATTCCTTCCTTAAAATCCATTTTTTAATTTGAATTGACTTTATAATTATTATAATATCTGTTTAATAATAACAATACTTAAGCTTMTTGACTTAATAGACATTTTCCTCTGATATTCCTTTATACTCTTTTAAGAAAATAATCCTCGATAATTCTTCTTTTTATATATAGAGTTTAAAATTTTTGAATAGTTTCTTATACTTTACAAAAAGTAATTTTATATTCACTTAAACTCTTCTTTTTTTTCCTTTGGTAATTAATGAAAAATAATTTAATATTACCTTCACACTTTCCAAAAGAACTCTTTTAGTTATACTCCTTCCTTAACACAACTTTTTGTTAAACAATGACAATTTACCCATTTACTTCTATGGAAATTTTATGGATTGGTATAATTGTATGGATTSTATGGACTGATTGGATTGGTATAATAACTTGTGGTTGCACAGTTGTAAATGGTGGATATTGATGTATTCCCTGGTAATAATATTTTGTTTTTATTCTTTTATTTTTCTTTATAATAGGAAAAATATATTCTTTTCTTATGTGTGTGTGTGTGTGTGTGTGTGTGTGTGTGTGTGTGTGTGTGTGTTTTCTTATCATTTTTTATTTCTTTTTTTTAAATGAAAAACCAAACTTCTTGTTCAAAAAATTATTATACGTTAATTTCCACGATAGAGATATTTAATTCTTGTGTTGAAGTAAGAGAGCTTGAATTTACCTAAAAATTTGTGCTAGTTTAAACCATTTTTTTACACTTTCTTTCTTTTCAATATTCTTGTCAATGCAAGGTGGAAGGAAATCTCTTTACTTTTATTTTAATATTTTTACTTTTTATTTTTATTTTTGGATAATAGTTTATTTTTCTTCAATATTGTATTTTGCAGGGGAAATTTTAGACTTCAAATGGCCAAGGGCCAATTATGATCATGGACCATATTTTCAGAGAAACTCTAAGAAGTATTGTAGTTGAGACCAACAATCAATATATATGTTTCCAAAGGAAACATAATTTTAACCAAATGAGATCAGACGTCTCTCTGATATCAAATGAGACGAACAAAGTTCACTCACACAAAGAATATCCAATATAAATAGGATAGTACATAGAAATCCATATAGGATAATAATAATACAAATAATGAATAAGATATGAGATGATTATAATGAGAATGAGGGATCGTTTATATATCCTCACATGGGTTCCCTTTCATTAATAGACACATCCTTTAGATAAGACATGCCTTTTTATTTATGATGTGTTTAATTATTATATTTAATTATTATTTTTTATATCTATTTCTATATATATTGTGTTCATAACATTGACAATCAATTTACTTGATACCATGTCATTTTCCATTCATTACCTTATTGCAAGCTAAAGATAGGTGATTCTAGTGCTTCAAAAATACCAAAGCACCCATTTCACTCCTTGACATGGATTTTTCACGTGACCACTGAAAACACCAACTGCATGCGAAATATTACATCATCTCATCATAAATTTTATCCTTCCATGAGACATATAACCCTTTCTTGTTCATTACTTGGACATAAACCTTAAGAAAACTTATAATGGAAAGCTAAAAGAATTTTTACTAGTTTCACACTATTCATACTAAATTTCCTGAGTATCTATGTACTCCTGTTGTGATAACCAAAAAAATTACCATCAATGTTGTCTCTGTGTATTTTCATTCTCAAGATTGTTTTGTTTCTCCCAGATCCTTCCTCTCGAATGTCCAAGCCAACTGCACCAACTGGTTGATCCTAGCAATGCTCCTGCTTAAGAATATTGTCAACAATCTAAACAAAAATATAGTGAGTAACATAAACACAACGATTACACCCACTTCTTGTAAAATTGGGCTCACCATGAAGGAATTGAATATCTTGTACAAACTTTTCTTCTTGACTTTCAGGCCATACAATGATTACTTGAGTTTGCAAACAAATATACAGTTGTGATCCTAAACACCTTTAGTGCTACAACTCAAATATAGCATTCAAAACCTTGCCCAAATCCGACCAAGACTTCCAAGTGAGCCTTCGTCATTCACTTCCAATAAACTTACAATGGAGTAGAAATGTTGCACCTTGGCATGAACATTCCCTTAACCAAATCTGGCCAAGCCAGCCAAGTAAGTTTTTTTTCGCTTACCTTCATGCCTATTATCCCCTAGCCTGGGGATAACTAAGGAGATTGTGTCTCAAGGCCCACAAGTCCTAGACATGGAGTATCGAGAGCCAAATCAACTTGAGCAGG
>JASDQU010436360.1:73143-84267 GCA_032191745.1 Picea mariana | reverse complement strand
GGAAAGAAGAGGAATTATGACAGCCATATATACATTTGCAGATCTGAAATGAAAGAATAAACAACAAACCATAACACGCAGATTGATAACGGAGTTCGGCACAACTTTGCCTACGTCTCCGGGCCTTTTTTCTGTGGGGGAAGCTTCTTTATTTCTGCTCAAAATCTCAAAAGTACATCGCTGCAATGCCAAATGGCTACAAGCCTGATTTGGTCATGTTCGTCCAGATCTCTAGAACCCTGCAAAGAAAACGACACGCAAAAAAGACGTCCCGAGCTCCCATAAATGGTTCGACAACGTCTCCTCCTCAAAAGTTTCTCTGCCTCAAAATGGCTTTGGCTTGACTTCTCCTCAGCATAACTCTGCTTTGAATTCCCCCCATGGCCTCAAACAGGCCTGGGTTATATAGCTTGGAAGTTGGTTACTCATCTCCAACTTCCTCCTAAAAATTAGGCTCCAAAAATGCCCAATATCTCCCAAAAATGGAGAAAAACCATTAAAAACAAGCCTAATTACAATTAAAAACCAAAAATTGGTTATAAAACCTAGTTTATAGTTATAAAAACCACTTTTTAATAAAAAAAATCGGGTTCTAGCCCCCCCTCATCCGCGCGCGCACCCTTTGAACGGTCATATGGGGGGCCATGTGGCCACGCGCTATGCGCTGGCCCCCCTCCATACGCTCCCGCTCCCGGTCTTGTGGCGCTCGCATAGGGCCACGGGGCTAGTGTTTATAACCTCCCGCGCATTTGGTAACGGTCCATTGTACTGACCCCCCCGCGCTCCCGGTTGTATGATATGGTCGCTGTGGTATGCGCCGAGGGCTGGAGCTAAGCCCCGGCCCTTTTTACCATCGACCAAACCCTTAATCCAACACAAATACAAAATCCGTCGTTTGATTAACAAGCACCACCCAACGGGTGGGCGGTTAGCCCAGCCCTGTCAGTCTGCAGTCGAAGAGGAGGTCATGGGTTCGACTCCCGGCCAAGCCACAACAATTTTATATAAATCGACGAACCAATCACCGGGTGCCACGTGGCAGCCCTTGACTGGGCCACGTGGCACCCAACCAACCAACCACAAACCACCACGTGTCGCTTGCCGATTCATCCATGTCACCTGCCACGCGTCTCTGCCGTACTTCCCTATCATTTGACACGTAAGATGATGACGTCATTCCGTGCCATGTGTCACCCTTACAGTGGTGACACGTGTCACCTCTGGATAGGTCGATCTGTATGCCTGCACGTCCAAATCTACCTACCACGTGTCATCACCCAAGGCTGCCACGTGTCATCTGCTAGAGCTGCCACATCACCTGTATGGACCTGCCACGTCAGCGTACGGACATGCCATGTCAGCGTCCGTACGGACTGCACAGTCAGCAATTTTTTTGCCTGTTTGACTTTTCGGACAGAATGCGATATCTTCTCCATACGGAGCCCGTTTGACAAAGTAAATATACCACCGGAATCAAGAAGGTGAGACGGACGCAATGGCACTAGTTTCATCGCATTCTGAGCACTTTCATTTTTGAGCATTTTTCAAGCCCTGTCAGGCTTCTGGATCCGATTTCGGATCACTTGGGCCTAGAATGACCCGAAGTTGAGAAAAAGAGGCCCAAGAACTACACGTCTTCGCTCGAAATCAATACCACGTATACAACTCTCAAATGGGTATCCAAATATGATTTCATATTTGTAAATAAAGAATTTTTCTTTTCAAAAATCACCTTCATTCGGGGTTAACCAAAATCAACCCTAAAACGATACGAATTTGATCGAAATGGGAAAACGAATGCCTCAACGTTACGAGCACTCGGGAACCCACTTACATCTCTCAAATGGGTATCAAAAAATTATTTTTATTTTTAAACCCCTTAATTCCACTTCTTCTACATAGCTTTCATTCAGGACTAGTCAAACTTGGGCCTAAAATAACCCGAAGTTGAGAAAAAGGGGCCCAATAACTACACGTCTTCGCTTGCAATGAGTACCACATGTACAACTCTCAAATGGGTATCCAAATATGATTTCATATTTGTAAATGAAGAATTTTTTTTTTCAAAAATCACCTTTAATCGAGGTTACCAAAATCAACCCTAAAACAATACGAATTTGATCGAAATGGGCCAAAGAATGCCTCAATGTTGCAAGAGATTGTGAACCCACCTATATCTCTCAAATGGGTATAAAAAAATATTTAATATTTTTAAACCCATAATTCCACTTCTTTCAAATAGCCTTCATTCGGGGCTTGTCAAACTTGGGCCTAGAATGACACGAAGTTGAGAAAAAGGGCCCAAGAACTACACATCTTCGCTCGCAATCAAGACCACGTGTACAACTCTCAAATTCATATCCAAATATGATTTCATATTTGCAAATGAAGAATTTTGATTTTCAAAAAACACCTTCATTTGGGGTTAACCAGAATCAACACTAAAATAATACGAATTTGATCAAAATGGGACAAAGAATGCCTCAACGTTACGAGCGCTCGTGAACCCACTTGAATCTCTCAAATGGGTATAAAAAAAATATTTAATATTTTTAAACCCATATTCCACTTTTTCTAAATAGCCTTCATTCGGGTTTGGTGAAACTTGGGCCTAGAAAGACCCGAAGTTGAGAAAAAGGGGCCCAAGAACTACATGTCTTCGCTCGCAATTAGGACCATGTGTACAACTCTCAAATGGGTATCCAAATATGATTTCATATTTGCAAATGAAGAATTTTTCTTTTCAAAAATCACCTTCATTCGGGGTTAAACAAAATCAACTCTAAAATGATACAAATTTGATCGAAATGGGCCAAAGAATGCCTCAACGTTACGAACGCTCGGGAACCTCCTTGCATCTCTCAAATGGGTATCATAAAATTATTTTTTATTTTTAAACCCATAATTCCACTTCTTCCAAATAGCCTTCATTCGAGCTGATCAAACCTGGGCCTAGAATGATATGAAGTTGAGAAAAGGGGCCCAAGGACTACAGGTCTTCGCTCGCAATCAAGACCACATCTACAACTCTCGAATGGGTATCTATATATGATTTCATATTTGCAAATGAAGAGTTTTGATTTTCAAAAATAACCTTCAATCGAGGTTAACCAAAATCAACCCTAAAACAATATGAATTTGATCGAAATGGGCCAAAGAATGCCTTAATGTTGCGAGAAATCAGGAACACACCTATATCTCTCAAATGGGTATCAAAAAATTATTTTATATTTTTAAACCCATAATTCCAATTCTTCCAAATAGCTTTCGTTCGAGGCTGGTCAAACTTGGGCCTAGAATCACCTGAAGTTGAGAAAAAGGGGTCGAAAAAACTACACATCTTCTCCTGCATTCAGGACCACGTGTAAAACTCTCAAATGGGTATCCAAATATGATTTCATCTTTGTAATGAAGAATTTGTTTTTAAAAAAATCATCTTCATTCGGGGTTAACCAAAATCAAACCTAAAACGATACGAATTTGATCAAAATGAGCAAAATAATGCCGCAAAGTTACGAGCGCTCGAGAACCCACTTGCATCTCTCAAATGGGTATCAAAAAACAATTTTGTATCTTTAAACCCATAATACCACTTCTTCAAAATAACATTCATTCGGGGCTGGTCAAACTTAGGCCTAGAATGACTTGAAGTTGAGAAAAAAGGGCCTAATAACTACACATTTTCGCTCGCAATCAAGACCACATGTACAACTCTCAAATGGGTTTCCATATATGATTTCATATTTGAAAATGAAGAATTTTTCTTTTCAAAAATCACCTTCATTCAGGGTTAGCCATAATCAACCCTAAAACGATACGAATTTGATCGAAATGGGCCAAAGAATGCCTCAACATTACGAGCGCTCGGGAACCTCCTTCCATCTCTCAAATGGGTGTCAAAAAAATATTTTGTATTTTTAAACCCATAATTCCACTTCTTCCAAATAGCCTACAGGTTCGTCAAACTTGGGCCTAGAACAACCTATAGTTTAGAAAAAGGGTCTCTAGAACTATACGTCTTCGCTCGCAATTAGGACCACGTGTACAACTATCAAATGGGTATCCAAATATGATTTCATATTTGCAAATGATTACTTTTTCTTTTCAAAAATTACCTTCATTCGGGGTTTACCAGAATCAACCCTAAAACAATACAAATTTTATCAAAATGGGAAAAATAATACCTCAACGTTACGAGCACTTGGGAACCCACTTGCACCTCTCAAATGAGTATCAAAAATATATTTTGTATTTTTAAACCCATAATTCCACTTCTTCCAAATAGTCTTCAATCAGAGATGGTCAAATTTGGGCCTAGAATGACTCGAAGTTGAGAAAAAGGGGCCCAAGAACTACACGTCTTCGCTCACAATCATATATCTCTCAAATGGGTATCAAAAAATTATTTTATATTTTTAAGCCCATAACTCCACTTCATCCAAATAGCCTTCGTTCGAGGATGGTCAAACTTGGGCCTATAATGGTTTAAAGCTTGGAATGACCCGCAGTCGGGACCATGTGTAAAACTTTCAAATGGGTATCAAAATATGATTTCATCTTTGGAAATGAAGAATTTGTCTTTTCAAAAATCACCTTCATTCGTGGTTAACCAAAATCAACCCTAAAACGATACGAATTTGATCGAAATGGGCCAAAGAATGCCTCAACATTGCTAGAGCTCGAGAACCCACCTATTTCTCTCAAATGGGTATCAAAAAATTATTTAATATTTTTAAACCCATAATTTCACTTCTTCCAAATAGCCTTCGTTCGAGGCTGGTCAAACTTGGGCCTAGAATGACCCAAATTTGAGAAAAAGGGGCCCAAGAACTACATGTCTTCTCCCGCAATCGGGGCCACGTGTACAAATCTCAAATGGGTAACCAAACATGATTTCATATTTGGAAATGAATAATTTGTCTTTTCAAAAATCACGTTCATTCAGGGTTAATCATAATCAACCCTCAAATGATACGAATTTGATCGAAATGGGCCAAAGAATGCCTCAACGTTACGGATGCTCGAGAACCCACTTACGTCTCATTAATTCGGGGTTGGTCAAACTTGGGCCTAGAATGACCCGAAGTTGAGAAAAAGGGGCCCACGAACTACACAACTTCACTCGCAATTAGGACCACGTGTACAACTCTCAAATGGGTATACAAATATGATTTCATATTTGCAAATAAAGAATCTTGCTTTTCAAAAATCACCTTCATTCGGGGTTAACCAGAATTAACCTTAAAACGATACGAAATTGATCGAAATGGGCCAAAGAATGCCTCAACGTTGCAAGCGCTCGAGAACCCACTTGCATATCTCAAATGGGTATCAAAAAATTATTTTATATTTTTAAACCCATAATTCCACTTCTTCTAAATAGCCTTCATTCAGGGCTGGTCGAACTTGGGCCTAAAATGACCCGAAGTTGAGAAAAACGGGCCCAAGAACTACAAGTCTTCGCTCACAATTAGGATCAAGTGTACAACTCTCAAATGGGTATCCAAATATGATTTCATATTTTCAAATGAATAATTTTTGTTTTCAAAAATCACCCTTATTCGGGGTTAACCAAAATATACCCTAAAACGATACGAATTTGATCTAAATGGGCAAAAGAATGTCTAAACGTTACAAGCACTCGGGACCCACTTGCATCTCGCAAATGGGTAACAAAAAATTATTTTTTATTTTTAAACCCATAATTCCACTTCTTCTAAATAGCCTTCATTCAGGGCTTGGTCAAACTTGGGCCTAAAATGACCCGAGGTTGAGAAGAAGGGTCCCAAGAAATACATGTCTTCGATCGCAATTAGGACCACATCTACAACTCTCAAATGGTTATCCGAATATGATTTCATATTTGTAAATGAAGAATTTTGCTACTCAAAAATCAACTTCATTCGGGGTTAACCAGAATCAAACCTAAAACGATACAACTTTGATCAAAATGGGCAAAAGAATGCCTGAACGTAACGAGCGCTCAAGAACCCACTTGCATCTCTCAAATGGGTATCAAAAGATTATTTTATATTTTTATACCCATATTCCACGTTTTCTAAATAGCCTTCATTCGGGGTTGGTGAAACTTGGGCCTAGAATGACCCGAAGTTGAGAAAAAGGGGCCCAAGAACTACACGTCTTTACTCGCAACTAGGACCACATGTACAACTCTCAAATGGGTATCAAAATATGATTTCATATTTGCAAATAAAAAAAAATTCTTTTTAAAAATCACCTTCTATTTGTCTTTTCAAAAATCACGTTCATTCGGGGTTAATCATAATCAACCCTCAAACGATACGAATTTGATCAAAATGGGCCAAAGAATGCCTCAACGTTACGAGTGCTCGGGAACCCACTTGCATCTATCAAATAGATATCAAAAAATTATTTCATATTTTTAAACCCATATTCCACTTTTTCTAAATAGACTTCATTTGGGGCTGGTAAAACTTGGGCCTAAAATGACTCGAATTTTAAAAAAAAGGGCCCAAGAAATACACATCTTCGCTCTCACTTAAGATCATGTGTACAACTCTCAAATGGGTATCCAAATATGATTTCATATTTACAAATGAATAATTTTTCTTTTCAAAAATCACCTTCATTCAGGGTTAACCATAATCAACTTTAAAACGATAAGAATTTGATCGAAATGAGCCAAAGAATGCTTCAACGTTGCGAGAGCTTGGGAACCCACATATATCTGTGAAATGGGTATCAAACAATTATTTTATATGTTTAAACCCATAATTTCACTTCTTCCAAATAACCTTAGTTCGAGGTTGGTCAAACTTGGGCCTAGAATGACCCGAAGTTTAGAAAAAGGGGCACAAGAAATACATGTCTTCTCCCGCAATCGGGACCACATGTAAAACTCTCAAATGGGTATCCAAATGTGATTTCTTGGAAATGAAGAATTTGTCTTTTGAAAAATCAACTTCATTCGGGGTTAACCATAATCAACCCTAAAGTGATACGAATTTGATCGAAATGGGCCAAAGAATGTCTCAACGTTAGGAGCGCTCGGGAACCCACTTGCATCTCTCAAATGGATATCAAAAAATTCTTTTGTATTTTTAAGCACATAATTCCACTTCTTCCAAATAGCCTGCATTCAGGGTCGGTCAAACTTGGGCCTATAATGACTCGAGGCTGAGAAAAAGGGGCTCAAGAACTACACGTATTCGCTCACAATCAAGACTAGGTGTACAACTCTCATATGGGTATCCAAATATGATTTCATATTTGCAATTGAAGAATTTTAGTTTTCAAAAATCACCTTCATTCAGGGTTAACCGGAATCAACCCTAAAACAATACGAATTTGATCGAAATGGGCCAAAGAATGGATCAACTTTGCGAGAGCTCGGGAACCCACCTATATCTCTCAAATGGGTATCAGAAAATTATTTTATATTTTTAAACCCATAATACCACTTCTTCCAAATAGCCTTTGTTCAAGGCTAGTCAAACTTGGGCCTATATTGACCAGAAGTTGAGAAAAAGGGGCCCAAGAACTACACGTCTTCTCCCGCAATCGGGAACACGTGTACAACTCTCCAAATTATTTTATATTTTTAAACCCATATTTCCACGTTTTCTAAATAGCCTTCATTCGGGGCTGGTCAAACAAGGGCCCAAGAACTACGCGTCTTCGATCACAATTAGGACCACATGTACAACTCAGAAATGGGTATCCAAATATGATTTCATATGTGCAAACGGATAATTTTTCTTTTCAAAAATCACCTTCATTTGGGGTTAACCATAATCAGCCCTAAAATGATACGAATTTGATCGAAATGGGCAAAAGAATGCCTCAACTTTACGAGCACTCGAGAACCCACTTGCATCTCTCAAATGGGTATCAAAAAATTAATTTGTATTTTTAAACCCATAATTCCACTTCTTCCAAATAGACTTCATTTGGGGTTGGTCAAACTTGGGCCTAGAATGACCCGAAGTTGAGAAAAAGGGGCCCAAGAACTACACGTCTTCTCCCGCTATCGGGACCACGTGTAAAACTCTCAAATGGGTATCTAAATATGATTTCATCTTTGGAAATTAAGAATTTGTCTTTTTTAAAATCACCTTCATTCGGGGTTAACCAAAATCAACCCTAAAACGTTACGAGCACTCGGGAGCCCACTTGCATCTCTCAAATGGGTATCAAAAAATTATTTTGTATCTTTAAACCCATAATTCCACTTCTTCCAAATAGCCTTCATTCATTGCTGGTCATTTGGGCCTAGAATGACCCGAAGTTGAGAAATAGGGGCTCAAGAACTACACGTATTCGCTCACAATCAATAAAACGTGTACAAATCCAAAATGGGTATCCAAATATAATTTCATATTTGCAAATGAATAATATTTCTTTTCAAAAATCACCTTCATTCGGGGTTAACCAGAATCAACCCTAAAACGATATGAATTTGATCGAACTAGGCCAAAGAATGCCTCAACGTTGTTAGAGCTTGGGAACCCACCTATATCTCTCAAATGGGTATCAAAAAATTATTTTATATTTTTAAACCCATAATTCCACTTCTTCTAAATAGCCTTCGTTCGAGGCTGGTCAAACTTGGGCTTAGAATGACCCAAAGTTGAGAAAAAAGGGCCCAAGAACTACACGTATTCTCCCGCAATCGGGACCACTTGTACAACTCTCAAATGGGTATCCAAATATGATTTCATCTTTGGAAATGAAGAATTTGTCTTTTCAAAAATCACCTTCATTCGGGGTTAACCAGAGTTAACCCTAAAACGATACGAATTTGATCGAAATGGGCCAAACAATGCCTCAACGTTATGAGCGCTCGAGAACCCACTTGCATCTCTCGAATGGGTATCAAAAATTTATTTTATATTTTTAAACCCATAATTCCACTTCTTCTAAATAGCCTTCATTTCGGGGCTAGTCAAACTTGGGCCTAAAATGACCCGAAGTTGAGAAAAACGGGCCCAAGAACTACAAGTCTTCGCTCACAATCAGGATCACGTGTACAACTCTCAAATGGGTATCCAAATATGATTTCATATTTTCAAATGAATAATTTTTCTTTTCAAAAATCACCCTTATTCGGGGTTAACCAGAATCAACCCTAAAACGATACGAATTTGATCAAAATGGGCAAAAGAATGTCTAAACGTTACGAGCACTAGGGACCAACTTGCATCTTGCAAATGGGTTTAAATTTTTTATATTTTATTTTTAAACCCATAATTCCACTTCTTCTAAAGAGCCTTCATTCAGGGTTGGTCAAACTTGGGCCTAAAATGACCCGAGGTTGAGAAAAAGGGTCCCAAAAACTACATGTCTTCACTCGCAATTAGGACCACGTCTACAACTCTGAAATGGGTATCTGAATATGATTTCATATTTGCAAATGAAAAAATTTTCTTCTCAAAAATCACCTTCATTCAGGGTTAACCAGAATCGACCCTAAAACTATATGAATTTGATTGAAATGGGCAAAAGAATGCCTCAACATGACGAGCACTCGGGAACCCACTTGCATCTCTCAAATGGGTATCAAAAAATTATTTTATATTTTTAAACCCATATTCCACTTTTTCTAAATAACCTTCATTCGAGGTTGGTGAAACTTGGGCCTAGAATGACCTGAAGTTTAGAAAAAGGGGCCCAAGAACTACACCTCTTCGCTCGCAATGAGGACCACATGTACAACTCTAAAACAAAACAAATTTGATCGAAATTGGCCAAATATTGCCTCAACGTTACGAGCGCTCGAGAACCTCCTTGCATCTCTCAAATGGGTATCAAAAAATTATTTTGTATTTTTAAACCCATAATTCCACTTCTTCCAAATAGCCTTCATTCGGGTTGATCAAACCTGGGCCTAGAATGATCCGAAGTTGAGAAAAAGGGGCCCAAGGACTATAGGTCTTCGCTCTCTATCAAGACCACATGTACAACTCTCAAATTGGTATCGAAATATGATTTCATATTTGCAAATAAAGAATTTTTCTTTTCAAAAATCAACATTATTCGGTGTTAACCAGAACCAACTCTAAAACGATACGAATTTTTATCTGAATGGGCCAAACAATGGCTCAATGTTGAGAGAGCTCATGAACCCACTCCGTTCAAACTCGGGCCTGGAATGTGACCCGAAGTTGAGAAAATGTGGCCCAAGAAGTGCACGTCTCTGCTCGCAATCAAGACCACGTCTACAACTCTCAAATGGGTATCCAAAGTCGATTTCATATTTGAAAATCGAGAATTTTACTTTTTAACCCATAATCCCACTTCGTTCAAACTCGGGCCTGGAATGTGACCTGAAGTTGAGAAAATGCGGCCGAAAAACTACCCGTCTCCGCTCGCAATTAAGACCATGTATACAACTCTCAAATGGGTATCCAAAGTTGATTTTATATTTGGAAACGAAGAATTTTACTTTTAAACCCATAATCCCACTTCGTTCAAACTCGGGCTTGGAATGTGACCCGAAGTTGAGAAAATGCGGCCCGAGAACTACACGTATTTTCTCACAATCAATACCATGTCTACAACTCTCAAATGGGTTTCCAAAGTTGATTTCATATTTCAAAACAAAGAATTTTACTTTTCAACCCATAATCCCACTTTGTTCAAACTCGAGCCTGGTATGTGACCCGTAGTTGAGAAAATGCGGCCCGAGAACTACATGTCTCCACTCGCAATCATGACCATGTTTACAACTCTCAAATGGTTATCCAAAGTTGATTTCATATTTGGAAACGAAGAATTTTACTTTTCAACCCATAATCCCACTTTTTTCAAACTCGGGCCTGGAATGTGTCCCGAAGATGAGAAAATGCGGCCCGAGAAATACACTTCTCCACTCGCAATCAAGACCATGTCTACAACTCTCAAATGGGTATCCAAAGTTGAATTCATATTTGGAAATGAAGAATTTTACTTTTCAACCCATAATCCCACTTCATTTAAACTTTGGGCCTGGAATGTGACCCGAAGTTGAGAAAATGTGACCCGATAATTACACGTCTCCACTTGCAATCAAAACCACGTCTACAACTCTCAAATTGGTATCCAAATTTGATTTCATATTTGGAAACGAAGAATTTTACTTTTGAACCCAAAGTCCCACTTCGT
>JASDQU010436360.1:21898-44282 GCA_032191745.1 Picea mariana | reverse complement strand
TCTTTTTAACCCATAATCCCACTCCATTCAAACTTGGGCCTAGAACGTGATCCGAAGTTGTGAAAAAGAATCCCAAGAGCTACACATCTTCGCTCGCAATCAAGAATGTAGTGTACAACACTCAAATGGGTATCCAAATATGATTTCATATGTTGAACCATAAAGTATTTTCTTTTCAACCCATAATCCCACTCCCTTCAAACTTGGGACTAGAACGTGACCCGAATTTGATTAAAAGCAGCCCAAGAAATACACGTCTTCACTCACAATCAAGACTGTAGTGTACAACTCTAAAATGGATATCCAAATACGATTTCATGTGGAAACGAAGAGTTTTGCTTTTCAACCCATAATCCCACTTCGTTCAAACTTGGGCTTAGAACGTGACCCGAAGTTGAGAAAAAGCGTGCCAAGAACTACACGTCTTCACTCGTAATCAAGACTGTAGTGTACAATTCTCAAATGGGTATCCAAATATGATATCATATGTGGAAATGGAAAGTTTTTGTTTTTAACTCATAATCCCACTTCCTTCAAACTTGGGCCTAGAACGTGACCCGAAATTAAGAAAAAGCGGCAAAAGAAATAAACACCTTTTCTCACAATCAAGACTGTAATGTACAACTCTCAAATGGATATCCAAATATTATTTCATATGTGGAAACATAGAGTTTTTCTTTTCAACCCATCATCCCACTCCGTTCAAAGTTGGTCTTAGAACGTGACCTGAAATTTAGAAAAAGCGGTCAAAGAACTACACTTCTTTGCGCACAATCAAAACTGTATTGTACATTTCTCAAATGGGTATCAAAATATGATTTCATTTGTGGAAGCAGAGAGTTTTTCTTTTCAACCCATAATCCCACTCCTTTCAAACTTGGGCCTAGAACGTTACCCGAAGTTGAGAAAAAGTTGCCCAAGAACTACACGTCTTCACTCGTAATCGAGCTTGTAGTGTACAACTCTCAAATGGGTATCCATATATGATTTCATATGTGGAGACAAAGAGTTTTTCTTTTCAACCAACAATCCCACTCCATTCAAACTAAGGCCTAGAACATGACCCGAAGTTCAGAAACAAGAGGCCCGAGAACTACACGTCTTCGCTGGCAATCAAGACTGTAGTGTACAACTCTCAAATGGGTACCCAAATATGATGTCATATGTGGAAAGGGAAAGTTTTTATTTTCAACCCATAATCCCAATCTGTTCAAACTTGGGCCTAGAACGTGACCCAAAGTTGAGAAAAAAGGCCCACAAACTACACGTCTTCTTTCACAATCAAGACTGTAGTGTACAACTCTCAAATGGGTATCTGAATATGATTTCATATGTGGAAACAAAGAGTTTTTCTTTTCAACCCATAATCCCACACTGTTCAAACTGTGCCCTAGAACGTGACCCGAAGTTGAGAACAAGCGAACCAAGAACTGCATGTCTCTGCTCACAATCAAGACTATAGTGTACAACTCTCAAATGGGTATCCAAATATAATTTCATATGTGGAAACGAAGAGTTTTTCTTTTCAACCCATAATACCACTCTGTTCAAACTTGGGCCTAGAACATTAGCCGAATTTGAGAAAAAGTGGCCCAAGAACAACATGTCTTTGCTCGCAATCAAGACTGTAGTCTACAATTCTCAAATGGGTATCCACATATGACTTCATATGTGGAAATGGAGTGTTTTTATTTTCAACCCATAATCTCACTTCGTTCAAAATTGGGCCTAGAACGTGACCCGAAGTTGAGAAAAAGCAACAAACGAACTGCACGTCTTTGCTTCCAATCAACAGTGTAGTGTACAACTCTCAAATGGGTATCCCAATATGATTTCATATGTGGAAATAGAGAGTTTTTTTTTTCAACCCATAATCCCACTCCGTTCAAACCTAGCCCTAGAACGTGACCCGAAGTTTAGAAAAAGCATCCCACGAACTACACGTCTTCACTCGCAATCAAGACTTTAGTGTACAACTCTCAAATGGGTATCCAAATATTATTTCATATGTGGAAACAATTTTTTTCTTTTCAACCCATAATCCCACTCCGCTAATACTTGGGCCTAGAACGTGACCCGAAGTTGAGAAAAAATGACCCAAGAACTACACGTATTTTCTCGCAATAAAAACTATAGTGTACAACTCTCAAATGGGTATCCAAATATGATTTGATATGTGGAAACAGAGAGTTTTGTTTTTCAACCCATAATCCCACTCCATTCATACTTGGGCCTAGTATGTGACCTGAAGTTGAGAAAAATCGACCCAAGAACTACACGTCTTTTCTCGCAAACAAGACTACAATGTACAAATCTCAAATGGGTATCCAAATATGATTTCATATGTGGAAACAAAGAGTTTTGTTTTTCAAACCATAATCCCACTCCATTCATACTTGGGCCCAGAACGTGACCCGAAGTTGAGAAAAAGTGGCCCAAGAACTGCACGTCCTCTCTCGCAATCAAGACTCTAGTGTACAACTCTCAAAATTGCTATCCAAATATGATTTCATATGTGGAAACAGAGATTTTTTCTTTTCAACCCTTAATCCTACTTCATTCAAACTTGGGGCTAGAACGTGACCCGAAGTTCAGAAAAAGAGGCCCAAGAACTACACATCTTTGTTGGCAATCAAGACTGTAGTGTACAACTCTCAAATGGGTATCCAAATATGATTTCATATGTGGAAATCGAGAGTTTTTCTTTACAACCCATAATCCTACTTCATTCAAATTTGGGCCTAAAACATGACCCGAACTTGAGAAAAAACGGCCCAAGAAATACACGTCTTCACTCGCAATCAAGACTGTAGTGTACAACTCTCGAATGGATATCCAAATATGATTTAATATGTGGAAACATAGAGTTTTGTGTTTCAACCCATAATCCCACTCCGTTCAAACCTGGGCCTAGAACTTGACCCGAAGTTGAGAAAAAGCGGCCCAAGAACTACACGTCTTTGCTCGCAATCAAGACTATAGAGTACAACTCTAAAATGGGTATCTAAATATGATTTCATATGTGGAAACAAAGAGTTTTTCTTTTCAACCCATAATCCCAATCCTTTCAAACTTGGGCCTATAACATTAAACAAAGTTGGGAAAAAGCGGCCCTAGAAATACACGTCTTCGCTCGCAATAGAGACTGTCGTATACAACTCTCAAATGGGTATCCAAATATGATTTCATATGTGGAAACAAAGAGTTTTTCTTTTCAACCCATAATCCCACTCTGTTCAAACTTGGGCCTAGAACGTGACCCAAAGCTGAGAAAAAGAAGCCCAAGAACTACACGTCTTCGCTAGCAATCAAGATTATAGTGTACAACTCTCAAATAGGAATCCAAATAATATTTCATATGTGGAAACGAAGAATTTTTCTTTTCAACCCATAATCCCACTTCGTTCAAACTTGGGCCTAGAATGTGACCAGAAGTTGAGAAAAAATGGCCCAAGAACTACACTTCTTCGCTCGCAATCAAAATTGTAGTGTACAACTCTCAAATGGTTATCAAAATATGAATTCATATGTGGAAACAAAGAGTTTTTCTTTTAAACCCATAATCCCACTCCGTTCAAACTTGGCCCTAGAATGTGACCCGAGGTTGAGAGTAAACGTCCCAAGAACTACACGTCTTCGCTCGAAATCAAGACTTTAGTTTACAACTCTCAGATGGGTATCCAAACATGATTTCATATGTGGAAATGACGAGTTTTTATTTGCAACCCATAATCCCACTTCGTTCAAACCTGGGCCTAGAACGTGACTCGAAGTTGAGAAAAAATGACCCAAGAACTACACGTCTTCGCTCGCAATCAAGATTGTAGTGTAGAACTCTAAAATGGGTATACAAATATGATTTCATATGTGGAAAATGAGAGTTTTTCTTTTCAACCCATAATCCCACTCCATTCATACGTGGGCCTAGAATGTGACCCGATGTTGAGAAAAAGCGGCCCAATAACTACACGTCTTCTCTCACAATCAAGACTGTAGTGTACAACTCTAAAATGGGTAATAAATATGATTTCATATGTGGAAACAAAGAGTTTTTTTTTTTCAACCCATAATCCCACATCGTTCAAACTTGGGCCTAGAACGTGACCTGAAGTTGAGAAAAATAAGCCCGAGAGCTACACGTCTTCACTCGCAATCAAGACCGTAGTGTACAACTCTCAAATGGGTATCCAATTATGATTTCATATGTGGAAATAGAGAGTTTTGCTTTTCAACCCATAATCCCACTCCGTTCAAACTTGGGCCTAGAACGTGATCTTAAGTTGAGAAAAAGCAGCTCTAGAAATACACTTCTTCACTTGCAATAAAGAATGTACTGTACAACACTCAAGTGGGTATCCAAATATGATTTCATATGTGGAAACACAGAGTTTTTCTTTTCAACCCATAATCCCACTTCGTTCAAACTTGGGCCTACAACGTGACCCGAAGTTTAGAAGAATATGCCCAAGAACTACACGTTTTTTCTCAGAATCAATATTGTAGTGTACAACTATCAAACGAGTAACCAAATATGATTTCATATGTGGAAACGAAGATTTTTTCATTTCAACCCATAATCCTACTCCGTTCAAACTTGGGCCTAGAAAGTGACCCGAAGTTGAGAAAAAGTGTCCCAAGAAATACATGTCTTCACTTGCAATCAATAATGTAGTGTACAACTCTCAAATGGGTATCCAAATATGATTTAATATGTGGAAACAAAGAGTTTTTCATTTCATCCCATAATCCCACTCATTTCAAACTTGGGCCTAGAACGTTACCCGAAGTTGAGAAAAAACGGCCCAAGAACTATACATCTTCTCTCTCAATCAAGGTTGTATTGTACAACTATCAAATGGGTATCCAAATATGAGTTCATATGAGAAAAAACGGCCCAAGAACTACACGTCTTTGCTCGCAATCAAGGTTGTAGTGTACAACTCTCAAATGGGTATCCAAATATGATTTCATATGTGGAAATGGAGAGTTTTTCTTTTCAACACTTAATCCCACTCCTTTCAAACTTGGGCCTAGAACGTGACTCGAAGTTGAGAAAAACCGGCCCAAGACCTACACGTCGTCGCTTGCAATCAAGACCATAGTGTCCAACTCTCAAATGGGTATCTAAATATGATTTCATATTTGGAAACAAAGAGTTTTTCTTTTCAACCCATAATCTCACTCCATTCAAATTTGGGCCTAGAACGTGACCCGAACTTGAGAAAAAGTGGCCCAAGAACTACACGTCCTCTCTCGCAATCAAGACTCTACTGTACAACTCTCAAAATTGGTATCCAAATATGATTTCATGTGTGGAAACAAAGAGTTTTTCTTTTAAACCCTTAATCCTACTTCGTTCAAACTTGAGCCTAGAAAGTGACCCAAAGTTGAGAAAAAGTGGCCCAAGAACAACACGTATTCGCTCGCAATCAAGACTGTAGTGTACAACTCTCAAATGAGTATCCAAATATGATTTCATATGTGGAAACATAGAGTTTTTCTTTTCAACCCATAATCCCACTTCGTTTAAACTTGTGCCTAGAACGTGACCCGAAATTGAGAAAAAGTGTCCCAAGAACTACACATCTTCACTCACAATCAAGACTATAGTGTACAACTCTCAAATGGGTATCCAAATATGATTTCATATGTGGAAACAAAGAGTTTTGCTTTTCAATCCATAATCCCACTCCATTCAAACTTGGGCTTAGAACGTGACCCGAAGTTGAGAAAAAAGGGTCCCAAGAACTACACAACTTCGCTGACAATCAAGACTGTATTGTACAACTCTCAAATGGGTATCCAAATATTAGTTCTTATGTGGAAACAAAGAGTTTTTATTTTCAACCCATAATCCCACTCCGTTAAAATTTGGGACTAGAACGTGATCTGAAGTTTAGAAAAAACGGCCCAAGAGCTGCACGTCTTCGCTCGCAATCAAGAATGTAGTGTACAACACTCAAATGGGTATCCAAATATGATTTCATATATGGAAACAGAGAGTATTTTCTCTCAACTCATAATCCCACTTCGTTCAAACTTGGGCCTAGAATGTGACCCGAAGTTTAGAAGAAGATGCCCAAGAACTACATGTTTTTTGTTCGCAAACAATACTGTAGTGTACAACTGTCAAATGAGTATCCAAATATTTCATATGTGGAAACAAAGATTTTTTCATTTCGACCCATAATCCCACTCCGTTACAAATTGGGCCTAGAATGTGACCCGAAGTTGAGAAAAAATGGCCCAAGAACTACACGTCTTCGCTCGCAATCAAGACCGTAGTGTACAAATATCAAGTGGGTATCCAAATATGATTTCATGTGTGGAAATTGAGAGTTTTTCTTTTCAACCCATAATCTCACTTCATTCAAACTTGGGCCTAGAATGCGACCCGAAGTTGAGAAAAAGCAACCTACGAACTAGACGTCTTCACTCGCAATCAAGACCGTAGTGTACAACTCTCAAATGGGTATCCAAATATGATTTCATATGTGGAAATTGAGAGTTTTGCTTTTCAACCCATAATCCCACTTTATTCAAACTTGCGCCTAAATTGTGACCCGAATTTGAGAAAAAGCGGCCCAAGAAATACATGTCTTCACTCGCAATGAACATTGTAGTGTACAGCTCTCAAATGGATATTCAAATATGATTTAATATGTGGAAACATTGAGTTTTGCATTTCAACCCATAATCCCACTCCGTTCAAACTTGGGCCTAGAACGTGACCCGAGGTTGAGAAAAAATGTCCCAAGAACTACACTTCTTCACTCACAATCAAAATTGCAGTGTACAACTTTCAAATGGTTATCCAAATATCATTTCATATGTGGAAACAAAGAGTTTTTATTTTCAACCCATAATCCCACTTCGCTCAAACTTGGGCCTAGAACGTAACCCAAGGTTGAGAAAAAACGTCCCAAGAACTACACGTCTTCGCTCAAAATCAAGACTTTAGTTTACAACTCTAAAATGGGTATCGAAACATGCTTTCATATGTGGAAATGAAGAGTTTTTATTTTCAACCCATAATCCCACTCCATTCAAACTTGGGCCTAGAACATGACCTGAGGTTGAGAAAAAATGACCCAGGAACTACACATCTTCCCTCGCAATCAAGACTGTAGTGTACAACTCCAAAATGGGTATCCAAATATGATTTCATATGTGGAAATAGAGAGTTTTTTTTTTCAACCCATAATCCCACTCCATTCATACGTGGGCCTAGAAAGTGACCCGAAGTTGAGAAAAAATGGACCAATAACTACATGTCTTCGCTCACAATCAAGACCCAAAACCTACACGTCGTCGCTTGCAATCAAGACCATAGTGTGCAACTCTCAAATGGGTATCCAAATATGATTTCATATGTGGAAACAGAGAGTTTTTCTTTTCAACCCATAATCCCACTACGTTCAAACATGGGCCTAGAACGTGACCCGAAGTTGAGAAAAAGTGGCCCAAGAACTACACGTCCTCTCTCGAAATCAAGACTCTAGTGTACAACTCTCAAAATTGGTATCCAAATATGATTTCATATGTGGAAACAAAGAGTTTTTCTTTTCAACCCTTAATCCTACTTCGTTCAAACTTGGGCCTAGAACTTGACTCGAAGTTGAGAAAAAACGGCCCAAGAACAACACGTCTTCGCTCAAAATCAAGACTGTAGTGTACAACTCTCAAATGGGTATCCAAATATGATTTCATATGTGGAAACAAAGAGTTTTTCTTTTCAACCCTTAATCCTACTTCGTTCAAACTTGGGCCTAGAACGTGACCCGAAGTTGAGAAAAAGCGGCCCAAGAAATAAACGTCTTAGCTCGCAATCAAGACTGTAGTGTACAACTCTCAAATTGATATCCAAATATGATTTCATATGTGGAAACAAAGAGTTTTTCTTTTCATCCCATAATCCCACTCCATTCAAACTTGAGCTTAGAACGTGATCCGAAATTTAGAAAAAGTGGCCCAAGAACTACACGTCTTTGCTCACAATCAAGACTGTATTGTACAATTCTCAAATGGGTATCCAAATATTATTTTATATGTGGAAACATAGAGTTTTTCTTTTCAACCCATAATCCCACTCCTTTCAAACTTGGGCCTAGAACATTACCCGAAGTTGAGAAAAAGCGGCACAAGAACTACACGTCTTTGCGTGTAATCGATCCCATAATGTACAACTCTCAAATGGGTATCCAAATATTATTTCATATGTTGAGACGAAGAGTTTTTCTTTTAAACCCATAATCCCACTCCTTTCAAACTTGGGCCAAGAATGTGACCTGAAGTTGAGAAACAAGAGGCACAAGAACTACACGTCTTCACTGGCAATAAAGACTGTAGTTTACAACTCTCAAATGGGTATCCAAATATGATTTCATATGTGGAAACGAAAAGTTTTTCTTTTCAATCCATAATCCCACTCCGTTCAAACTTGGGCCTAAAACGTGACCCGAAGTTGAGAAAACGCGGCCCAAGAACTACATGTCTTCACTTGCAATCAAGATTGTAGTGTACAACTCTCAAATGGGTATCCAAATTTGATTTCATAAGTGGAAACCCAGAGTTTTTCTTTTCAACCCATAGTCCCACTTCGTTCAAACTTGGGCCTAGAATGTGACCCAAAGTTGTGAAAACATGGCCCAAGAACTACACGTCTTCTCTCGTAACCAAGATTGAAGTGTACAACTCTCAAATGGGTATCCAAATATGATTTCATATGTGGAAATGGAGAGTTTTTCTTTTCAACCCATAATCTCACTTCGTTCAAACTTGGGCCTAGAACATGACCTGAAGTTGTGAAAAACCGCCCCAAGAACTGCACGTCTTCGCTCACAATCAAGCCTGTAGTGTACAACTCTCAAATGGGTATCCAAATATGATTTCATATGTGGAAAAAGAGAGTTTTTCTTTTCAACCCATAATCCCACTACATTCATACGTGGGCCTAGACTGTGACCGGATGTTGAGAAAAAGTAGCCCAATAACTACACGTCTTCGCTCACAATCAAGACTGTAGTGTACAACTCTCAAATGGGTAACAAATATGATTTCATATGTGGAAACAAAGAGTTTTGTTTTTCAACCCATAGTCCCATTCGGTTCGAAATTGGGCCTAGAACGTGACCTGAAGCTGAGAAAATAGGCCCAAGAACTACACTTCTTCGCTCGCAATCAAGATTGTAGTGTGCAACTCTCAAATAGGTATCTAAATATGATTTCATAGGTGGAAACAGAGAGTTTTTCTTTTCAACCCATAATCCCACTTCGTTCAAACTTGGGCCTAAAACGTGACCAGAAGTTGAGAAAAAACATCCCAAGAACTACACGTCTTCACTATCAATCAAAATCGTAGTGTGCAACTCTCAAATGGGTATCCAAATATGATTTCATATGTGGAAATAGAGAGTTTTGTTTTTCAACCCATAATCCCACTTCGTTCAATCATGGGCCTAGAACGTGAGCCGAAGTTGAGAAAAACTGGCCAAGAACTACACGTCTTCGCTCACAATCAACAATGTAGTGTACAACACTCAAATGGGTATCCAAATATGATTTCATTTGTGGAAACAAAGAGTTTTTCTTTTCAACCCATAATCCCACTCCATTCAAACTTGGGCCTAGAACGTGACCCGAAGTTGAGAAAAAGTGACCCAAGAACTACACTTCTTCGCTCGAAATCAAAACTGTAGTGTACTACTCTCAAATGGGTATCCAAATATGATTTCATTTGTGGAAACAAAGAGTTTTTCTTTTCAACCCATAATCCCACTCTGTTCAAACTTGGGGCTAGAACATGACCCAAAGTTGAGAAAAAAGCGGCCAAAGAACTACATGTCTTAGTTGGCATTCAAGACTGTAGTGTACATCTCTCAAATGGGTATCCAAATATGATTTCATATGTGGAAACATAGAGTTTTTCTTTTCAACCCATAATTCCACTTTGTTCAAACATGGGCCTAGAACGTGATCTGAATTTGAGAAAAAGCGGCCCAAGAACAACACTTCTTCACTCACAATCAAGAATGTAGTGTACAACACTCAAATGGGTATCCAAATATGATTTCATATGTGGAAACAGAGAGTTTTTATTTTCAACCCATAATCCCACTTCATTCAAACTTGGGCCTATAATGTGACTTGAAGTTTAGAAGTATATGCCCAAGAATTACATGTTTTTTCTCGCAATCTATATTGTAGTGTACAACTCTCAAATGAATAACTAAATATGATTCCATATGTGGAAACGGGGATTTTTTCATTTCAACCGATAATCCCAAGAACTACACTTCTTTGCTCGCAATCAAGACTGTAGTGTACAACTCTCAAATGAGTATCCAAATATGATTTCATATGTGGAAATGAATAATGTTTCTTTTCAACCCATAATCCCAGTCCTTTCAAACTTGGGCCTAGAACATGACCCGAAGTTGAGAAAAAGTGGCCCAAGAACTACACGTCCTCTGTTGCAATCAAGACTCTAGTGTACAACTCTCAAAATCGGTGTCCAAATATAATTTCATATGTGGAAACGAAGAGTTTTTGTTTTCAACCCATAATCCCAGTCCTTTCAAACTTGGGCCTAGAACGTTACATGAAGTTGAGAAAAAACGACCCAAGAATTACACGTCTGCGCTCGCAATCAACACTGTAGTGTACAACTCTCAAATGGGTGTCGAAATATGATTTCACATGTGGAAACAGAGAGTTTTAATTTTCAACCCATAATCCCACTTTGTTCAAACATGGGCCTAAAACGTGACCCGAAGTTGAGAAAAAGTGTCCCAAGAACTACACATCTTCGCTCGCAATCAAAACTGTAGTGTACAACTCTCAAATGGTTATCCAAATATGATTTCGTATGTGGAAATAGAGACTTTTTCTTTTCAACCCATAATCCCACTCCGTTCAAGCTTGGGCCTAGAACGTGACCCGAGGTTGAGAAAAAACGTCTCATGAACTACACGTCTTTGCTCGAAATCAAGACTTTAGTTTACAACTCTAAAATGGGTATCGAAACATGATTTCATATGTGGAAATAAAGAGTTTTTATTTTCAACCCATAATCCCTCTCCATTCAAACTTGGGCCTAGAACGTGACTTCAAGTTGAGAAAAAATGACCTAAGAACTACACGTCTTCCCTCGCAATCAAGACTCTAGTGTACAACTCTAAAATGGGTATCCAAATATGATTTCATATGTGGAAACATAGAGTTTTGTTTTTCAATCCATAATCCCACTCCACTCATACGTGGGCCTAGAAAGTGACCCGAAGTTGAGAAAAAATGGACCAATAACTACATGTCTTCGCTCACAATCAAGACTGTAGAGTACAACTCTCAAATGGGTAAAAAATATGATTTCATATGTGGAAACAAAGAGTTTTGTTTTTCAACCCATAGTCCCACTCCATTCAAACTTGGGCCAAGAACGTGACCCGAAGCTGAGAAAAATAGGCCCAAGAACTACACGTCTTCGCTCCCAATCAAGTTTGTACTGTACAAATCTCAAATGGGTATCCAAATATGATTTCATATGTGGAAACATAGAGTTTTCTTTTAAATCCATTATCTCACTTCGTTCAAACATGGGCCTAGAACATGACCCGAAGTTGAGAAAAATAGTTCCGAGAACTACACGTCTTCGCTCGTAATAAAGAATGTAGTGTACAACACTCAAATGGGTATCCAAATACGTTTTCATTTGTGGAAACGAAGACTTTTTCCTTTCAACCCATAATCCCACTCCCTTCAAACTTTGGCCTAGAACGTGACCCAAAGTTGAGAAAAAGTGGCCCAAGAACTACACGTCTTCGCTCGCAATCAAGACTGTAGTGTACAACTCTCAAATGGGTATCCAAATATGATTTCATATGTGGAAATAGAGAGTTTTTCTTTTCAACCCATAATCTCACTCCGTTCAAACTTGGGACTAAAACATGACCCGAAGTTGAGAGACAAGCGGCCCAAGAACTACATGTCTTCATTGGCATTCAAGACTGTAGTGTAAAACTCTCAAATGGGTATCCAAATATGATTTCATATGTGGAAACATAGAGTTTTTCTTTTCAACCCATAATCCCACTTCGTTCAAACATGGGCCTAGAACGTGATCTGAAGTTGAGAAAAAGCGACCCAAGAACTACACTTCTTCACTTGCAATAAAGAATGTAGTGTAAAACACTCAAGTGGGTATCCAAATATTATTTCATATGTGGAGATAGAGAGTTTTTATTTTCAACCCATAATCCCACTCCATTCAAACTTGGGCCTAGAATGTGACCCGAAGTTGATAAACAAGAGGCACAAGAACTACACGTCTTCATTGGCAATAAATATTGTAGTGTACAACTCTCAAATGGGTGTCCAAATATGATTTCATATGTGGAAATGAAAAGTTTTTCTTTTCATCCCATAATCCCACTCCATTCAAACTTGGGCCTAGAACGTGACCCGAAGTTTAGAAAACACGGCCCAAGAACTACACGTCTTCACTTGCAATCATGACTCTAGTGTACAACTCTCAAATGGGTATCCAAATATGATTTCATATGTGGAAACTCAGAGTTTTTCTTTTCAACCCATAATCCCACTTCGTTCAAACTTTGGCCTAGAATGTGACCCAAAGTTGAGAAAACGTGGCCCAAGAACTACATGTCTTCTCTCATAATCAAGATTGTAGTGTACAACTCTAAAATGGGTATCCAAATATGATGTCATATGTTGAAATGAAGAGTTTTTCTTTTCAACCCATAATCCAACTCTGTTCAAACTTTGGCCTAGAATGTGACTCGAAGTTGAGCAAAAGTGGCCCAAGAACAACACGTCTTTGCTTGCAATCAAGAATATAGAGTACAATTCTCAAATGGGTATCCAGATATGATTTCATATGTGGAAATGGAAAGTTTTGCTTTTCAACCCATAATCTTACTTCGTTCAAACTTGGGTCGAGAACGTGACCCGAAGTTATGAAAAACTGCCCCAAGAACTGCACGTCTTTGCTCACATTCAAGATTGTAGTGTACAACTTTCAAATGGGTATCCAAATATGATTTCATATGTGGAAATAGAGAGTTTTCACTTTTCAACCCTTAATCCCACTCTGTTTAAACTTGGGCCTAGAATGTACCCGAAGTTTAGAAAAAGCGTACCAAGAACTACACATCTTCACTCACAATCAAGACTGTAGTCCACAACTCTCAAATGGGTATCCAAAAATGATTTCATATGTGGAAACAGAGAGCTTTTCTTTTCAACCCATAATCCCACTACGTTCAAACTTGGGCCTAGAACGTGACCCGAAGTTGAGAACAAAGAGGCCCAAGAACTACATATCTTTGTTGGCAATCAAGACTGTAGTGTAAAACTCTCAAATGGGTATCCAAATATGATTTCATATGTGGAAACAAAGAGTTTTATTTTTAAACCCATAATCCCACTCCATCCAAACTTGGGCCTAGAACGTGACCCGATGTTGAGAAAAAGCAGCCCAAGAACTACACGTCTTCTCTCGCAATCAAGACCATAGTGTACAACTCTCAAATGGGTATCCAAATATGATTTCATATGTGGAAATAGAGAGTTTTTCTTTTCAACCCATAATCCCAATTCAATCAAACATGGGCTTAGAACATGACCCGAAGTTGAGAAAAACGTCCCAAGAACTACAAGTCTTCGCTCGCAATGAAGAATGTAGTGCACAACACTCAAATGGGTATCCAAATATGATTTCATATGTGGAAACGAAGAGTTTTTCTTTTCAACCCATAATCCCACTCCGTTCAAACTTGGGCCTAGAACGTGACCCGAAGTTTAGAAAAAGTGGCCCAAGAACTACACTTCTTCGCTCGCAATCAAGATTTTAGTGTACAACTCTCAAATGGGTATCCAAATATGATTTCATATTTGTAAACAGAGATTTTTTCTTTTCAACCCATAATCCCACTCCGTTCAAACTTGGGCCTAAAATGTGACCCGAAGTTCAGAAAAAAGAGGCCCAAGAACTACACGTCTTCGTTGGCAATCAAGACTGTAGTGTACAACTCTCAAATGGGTATCCAAATATGATTTCATGATTCGATACATAGAGTTTTTCTTTTCAACCCATAATCCCACCTCGTTCAAACTTGGGCCTACAACGTGACCCGAAGTTTAGAAGTATATGCCCAAGAACTACACATTTTTTCTTGCAATCAATATTGTATTGTACAACTCTCAAATGAGTAACCAAATATGATTTCATATGTGGAAACGAATATTTTTTCATTTCAACCCATAATCCTACTCCGTTCAAACTTGGGCCTAGAACGTGACCCGAAGTTGAGAAAAAGCGTCCCAAGAACTACATGTCTTCGCTCGCAATCAATAATGTAGTGTACATCTCTCAAATGGGTATCCAAATATGATTTCATATGTGGAAATAAAGAGTTTTTCTTTTCAACCCATAATCCCACTCGTTTCAAACTTGGGCCTAGAACGTTACCCGAAGTTGAGAAAAAGCGACCCAAGAACTATACATCTTCGCTCTCAATCAAGGCTATAGTGTACAACTATCATATGGGTATCCAAATATGATTTTATATGTGGAAACAGAGAGTTTTTCTTTTCAACTCATAATCCCACTCTGTTCAAACTTGGGCCTAGAATGTGACCCAAAGTTGAGAAACAAGAGAAACAAGAACTACACTTCTTCACTGGCAGTAAAGATTGTAGTGTACAACTCTCAAATGGGTATCCAAATATGATTTAATATGTGGAATTGGAAAGTTTTTCTTTTCATCCCATAATCCCACTCCGTTCAAACTTGGGCCTAGAACGTGACCCGAAGTTGAGAAAACGAAGCCCAAGAACTACACGTCTTCGCTTGCAATCAAGACTGTAGTGTACAACTCTTAAATGGGTATCCAAATATGATTTCATATGTGGAAACTCAGAGGTTTTCTTTTCAACCCATAATACCACTCCGTTCAAACTTTGGCCTAGAATGTGACCCAAAGTTGAGAAAACGTGGCCCAAGAACTACATGTCTTGTCTCATAATCAAGACTGTAGTGTACAACTCTCAAATGGGTATCTAAATATGATTTCATATGTTGAAACAAAGAGTTTTTCTTTTCAACCCATAATTCCACTCCGTTCAAACTTGGGACTAGAACGTGACCCAGAGTTGAGAAAAAGTGGCCCAAGAACAACACGTCTTTACTCACAATCAAGACTATAGAGTACAATTCTTAAATGGGTATCTAGATAGGATTTCATATGTGGAAATGGAGAGTTTTTCTTTTCAACCCATAATCTCACTTCGTTTAAACTTGGGCCTAGAACGTGACCAAAAGTTGTGAAAAACCGCCCCAAAAACTGCACGTCTTCGCTCACAATCAAGACTGTAGTGTACAACTCTCAAATGTGCATCCAAATATGATTTCATATGTGGAAATAGAGAGTTTTCACTTTTCAACCCGTAATCCCACTCTGTTTAAACTTGGGCCTAGAACGTGACCCGAAGTTGAGAAAAAGTGTCCCAAAAACTACACATCTTCGCTCGCAATCAAGACTGTAGTCTACAAGTCTCAAATGGGTATCCAAAAATGATTTCATATGTGGAAACAAAGAGTTGTGCTTTTCAACCCATAATCCCACTCCGTTCAAACTTGGGCCTAGAACGTGACCCGAAGTTGAGAAAAAAGAGGCCCAAGAACTACAGATCTTCGCTGGCAATCAAGACTGTAGTGTACAACTCTCAATTGGGTATCCAAATATGATTTCATATGTGGAAACAAAGAGTTTTAGTTTTAAACCCATAATCCCACTCCATTCAAACTTGGGCCTAGAACGTGACCCGATGTTGAGAAAAAGCATCCCAAGAACTACACGTCTTCTCTCGCAATCAAGACCGTAGTGTACAGCTCTCAAATGGGTATCCAAATATGATTTCATATGTGGAAATAGAGAGTTTTTCTTTTCAACGCATAATCCCAATTCGTTTAAACATGGGCTTAGAACATGACCCGAAGTTGAGAAAAAGCGTCCCAAGAACTACAACTCTTCGCTCGCAATCAAGAATGTAGTGTACAACACTCAAATGGGTATCCAAATATGATTTCATATGTGGAAACGAAGAGTTTTTCTTTTCAACCCACAATCCCACTCCCTTCAAACTTAGGCCTAGAACGTGACCCGAAGTTTAGAAAAAGTGGCCCAAGAACTGCACTTCTTCGCTCTCAATCAAAACCATAGTGTACAACTCTCAAATGGGTATCCAAGTATGATTTCATATATGTAAACAGAGAGTTTTTCTTTTCAACCCATAATCCCACTCCATTCAAACTTGGGCCTAAAACGTGACCCGAAGTTGAGAAAAAAGAGGCCCAAGAACTACACGTCTTCGCTGGAAATCAAGACTGTAGTGTACAACTCTCAAATGGGTATCCAAATATGATATCATATGTGGAAACATAGAGTTTTTCTTTTCAACCCATAATCCCACTTCGTTTAAACTTGGGCCTACAACGTGACCCGAAGTTTAGAAGAATATGCCCAAGAACTACACATTTTTTCTTGCAATCAATATTGTAGTGTACAACTCTCAAATGGGTAACCAAATATAATTTCATATGTGGAAACAAATATTTTTTCATTTCAACCCATAATCCTACTCCGTTCAAACTTCTCACATGTCTTCGCTCATAATTAATGTCCCAAGAACTACATGTCTTCGCTCACAATCAATAGTGTAGTGTACAAGTCTTAAATGGGTATCCAAATATGATTTCATATGTGGAAACACATAGTTTTTCTTTTCAACCCATAATCCCACTCGTTTCAAACTTGGGCCTAGAATGTTACCCGAAGTTGAGAAAAAGCGACCCAAGAACTATACATCTTTGCTCTCAATCAAGGCTGTAGTTTACAACTATCAAATGGGTATCCAAATATGATTTCATATGTGGAAATGGAGAATTTTTATTTTCAACCCATAATCCCGCTCCGTTTAAACTCTGGCCTAGAACGTTACCCGAACTTGAGAAAAAGCGACAGAAGAACTACATGACGTCACTCGGAATCAAGACTGTAGTGTAGAACTCTCAAATGGGTATCCAAATATGATTTCATATGTGGAAACAAAGATTTTTCTTTTCAACACTTAATCCCACTTCGTTCAAACTTGGGCCTAGAACGTGACCTGAAGTTGAGAAAAAGCGGCCCAAGACCTACACGTCGTCGCTTGCAATCAAGACCGTAGTGTCCAACTCTGAAATGTATATCCAAATATGATTTCATATGTGGAAACAAAGAGTTTTTCTTTTCAACCCATAATCCCACTCTGTTCAAACTTGGGCTTAGAACGTGACCCGAAGTTGAGAAAAAGTGGCCCAAGAACTACACGTCCTCTCTCGCAATCAAGACTCTAGTGTACAACTCTCAAAATTGGTATCCAAATATGATTTCATATGTGGAAACAAAGAGTTTTTATTTTCAACCCTTAATCTTACTTCGTTCAAACTTGGGCCTAGAACGTGACCCGAAGTTGAGAAAAGGCGGCCCAGGAACAACACGTCTTCTTTCACAATCAAGACTGTAGTTTACAACTCTCAAATGGGTATCCAAATATGATTTCATATGTGGAAACGAATAGTTTTTCTTTTCAACCCTTAATCCTACTTCGTTCAAACTTGGGCCTAGAACGTGACCCGAAGTTGAGAAAACGTCGTCCAAGAAATAAACGTCTTCCCTCGCAATCAAGACTATAGTGTACAACTCTAAAATTTATATCTAAATATGATTTCATATGTGGAAAATAAGAGTTTTTCTTTTCAACCCTTAATCCTACTTCATTCAAACTTGGGCCTAGAACGTGACCCGAAGTTGAGAAAAGGCGGCCCAGGAACAACATGTCTTCACTCACAATCAAGACTGTAGTGTACAACTCTCAAATGGGTATCCAAGTATGATTTCATATGTGGAAACAAAGAGTTTTAGTTTTAAACCCATAATCCCACTCCGTTCAAACTTGAGCCTAGAACGTGACTCGATGTTGAGAAAAAAAAGCCCAAGAACTACACGTCTTCTCTCGCAATCAAGACAGTAGTGTACAACTCTCAAATGGGTATCCAAATATGATTTCATATGTGGAAATAGAGAGTTTTTCTTTTCAACCCATAATCCCAATTCATTCAAACATGGGCTTAGAACATGACCCGAAGTTGAGAAAAAGCGTCCCAACAACTACAAGTCTTCGCTCACAATGAATAATGTAGTGTACAACTCTTAAATGGATATCCAAATACGATTTCATATGTGGAAACAAAGATTTTTGCTTTTCAACCCATAATCCCACTTCGTTCAAACTTGGGCTTAGAACGTGACCCGAAGTTGAGAAAAAACAGGCCAAGAACTACCCGTATTCACTCGCAATCAAGACTGTAGTGTACAATTCTCAAATGGGTATCCAAATATGATTTCATCTATGGAAATGGAGAGTTTTTGTTTTCAACCCATAATCCCACTCCTTTCAAACTCTGGCCTAGAACGTGACCAAAAATTGAGAAAAAGCGGCCCAAGAAATAAACATCTTTGCTCACAATCAAGACTGTAGTGTACAACTCTCAAATGGATATCCAAATATGATTTCATATGTGGAAACAGAGAGTTTTTGTTTTCAACCCATCATCCCACTCCGTTCAAACTTGGCCTTAGAACGTGATCTGGAATTTAGAAAAAGTGGCCCAAGAACTACACGTCTTTACTTGAAATCAAGACTGTATTGTACAATTCTCAAATGGGTATCCAAATATGATTTCATATGTGGAAGCAGAGAGTTTTTCTTTTCAACCCATAATCCCACTCCTTTCAAACTTCGGCCTAGAACGTTAACCAAAGTTGAGAAAAAGCGGCCCAAGAACTACATGTCTTCGCTCGTAATTGAGCCTGTAGTGTACAACTCTCAAATGGGTATCCAAATATGATTTCATATGTGGAGATGGAGAGTTTTGCTTTTCAACCAATAATCCCACTCCATTTAAACTTGAGCCTAGAACGTGACCTGAAGTTGAGAAACAAGAGGCCCAAGAACTACACGTCTTCGCTGGCAATCAAGACTGTAGTGCACAACTCTCAAATGGGTATCCAAATATGATTTCATATGTGGAAACGGAAAATTTGTCTTTTAAACCCATAATCCCACTCTGTTCAAACTTGGGCCTAGAACGTGACCCGAATTTGAGAAAAAATGGCCCAAGAACAACACGTCTTTGCTCGCAATCAAGACTGCAGTGTACAATTCTCAAATGGGTATCCACATATAATTTCATATGTGGAAATGGAGAGTTTTTTTTTTTCAACCCATAATCCCACTCCTTTCAAACTTGGGCCTAGAACGTAACCCGAAGTTGAGAAAATGCGGCCCAAGAGCTACATGTCTTCACTCACAATAAGGATTGTAGTGTAACAACTCTCAAATGGGTATCCTAATATGATTTCATATGTGGAAACATAGAATTTTTCTTTTCAACCCATAATCCCACTCCATTCAAACTTGGGCTTAGAACGTGAGCCGAAGTTGAGAACAAGCGGCCCAAGAACTGCATGTCTCCACTCACAATCAAGACTATGGTGTACAACTCTCAAATGGGTATCCAAATATGATTTCATATGTGGAAATGGAAAGTTTTTCTTTTCAACCCATAATTCCACTTTGTTCAAACTTGGGCCTTGAACGTGACCCAAAGTTGATAAAATGTGGCCAAAGAACAACACGTCTTTGGTCACAATCAAGACTGTAGTGTACAATTCTCAAATGGGTATCCACATATGATTTCATATGTGGAAATGCAGAGTTTTTCTTTTCAACCCATAATCTCACTTCGTTCAATCTTGGGCCTAGAACGTGACCCGAAGTTGTGAAAAACCGCCCCAAGAACTGGACGTCTTCGCTCGCAAGGAAGACTGTAGTGTACAACTCTCAAATGGATATCCAAATATGATTTCATATGTGGAAAAAGAGAGTTTCTCTTTTCAACTCGTAATCCCACTCCGTTCAAACTTGGGCCTAGAACGTGACACGAAGTTAAGAAAAAGCAGGGAAAGAACTATGCGTCTTCGCTTGCAATCAAGACTGTAGTGTACAACTCTCAAATTGGTATCCAAATATGATTTCATATGTGGAAACAAAGAGTTTTTATTTTCAACCCATAATCCCACTCTGTTCAAACTTGGGCCTAGAAGGTGACGCGAAGTTGAGAAAAAATGACAAAAGAACTACACATCTTTTCTTGCAATCACGACTATATTGTACAACCCTCAAATGGGTATCTAAATATGATTTCATATCTGGAAACAGAGAGTTTTGGTTTTCGACCCATAATTCCACTCCATTCATACTTGGGCCTAGAACGTGACCCGAAGTTGAGAAAACGCGACCCAAGAACTACATGTCTTCGCTCACAATCAAGACTGAAGTGTACAACTCTCAAATTGGTACCAAATACGATTTCATATTTGGAAATAGAGAGTTTTGTTTTTCAACCCATAATCCCGCTCCTTTCAAATTTGGGCCTATAACGTGACCCAAAGTTGAGAAAAAATGGCCCAAGAACTACACGTCTTCGCTCGCAATCAAGACTGTAGTGTATAACTCTCAAATGGGTATCCAAATATGATTTCATATGCGGAAACGGAGAGTTTTTCTTTTCAACCCATAATCCCACTCCGTTCAAACTTGGGCCTAGAACGTGACCCAAAGTTGAGAAAAAACGGCCCAAGAACTATACGTCCTTGCTAGATATCAAGACTGTAGTGTACAACTCTCAAATGGGAATCCAAATATTATTTCATATGTGGAAACGAAGAGTTTTTTTTTTTCAATCCATAATCCCACTCCATTCAACTTGGGCCTAGAATGTGACCCGAAGTTTAGAAAAAGCGTCCTAAGAACTACACGTATTCGCCCACAACAAAGACTGTAGTGTGCAACTCTCAAATGGGTATCTAAATATGATTTCATATGTGGAAACAGAGAGTTTTGTTTGTCAACCCATAATCCCACTCTGTTCAAACTTGGGCCTAAAACGTGACTCGAAGTTGAGAAAAAACAGCCCAAGAACTACACATCTTCGCTCGCAATCAAAACTGTAGTTTACAACTCTCAAATGGCTATCCAAATATGATTTCATATGTGGAAATAGAGAGTTTTTCTTTTCAGCCCATAATCCCACTCCGTTCAAACTTGGGCCTAGAACGTGACCCTAGGTTTAGAAAAAGTGTCCCAAGAACTACACGTCTTCGCTCGAAATCGAGAGTTTAGTTTACAACTCTCAAATGAATATCCGAACATGATTTCATATGTGGAAATGAAGAGTCTTTCTTTTCAACCCATAATCCCACTCCGTTTGAACTTGGGCCTAGAAAGTGACCCGAAGCTGAGAAAAAACGATCCAAGAACTTCACGTCTTCGCTCGTAATCAAGACTGTAGTGTACAACTCTAAAATGGGTATCCAAATATGATTTCATATGTGGAAACAAAGAGATTTTCTTTTCAACCCATAATCCCACTGCATTCATACATGGTCCTAGAATGTGACCCGAAGTACAACTCTCAAATGGGTAAGAAATATGATTTCATATGCGGAAACAAAGAGTTTTGTTTTTCAACCCATAATACCACTCCGTTCAAACTTGGGCCTAGAACGTGACTTGAAGTTGAGAAAAATAGGGCCAAGAACTACACGTCTTCGCTCGCAATCAAAACCGTAGTGTAAAAATCTCAAATGGGTATCCAAATATGATTTCATATGTGGAAATAGAGAGTTTTGTTTTTCAACCCATAATCCCACTTCGTTCAAACATGGGCCTAGAACGTGACCGGAAGTTGAGAAAAAGCGGCCCAAGAACTACACGTCTTCGATCGCAATCAAGAATATAGTGTAGAAGACTCAAATGTGTATCCAAATATGATTTCATTTTTGGAAACGAAGAGTTTTTCTTTTCAACCCATAATCCCACTTCGTTCAAACTTGGGCCTAGAACGTGACCCGAAGTTGAGAAAAAGCAGTCCAAGCACTACACATTTTTGCTCGCAATCAAGACTATAGTGTACAACTCTCAAATTGGTATCCAGATATGATTTCATATGTGGAAACGAAGAGTTTTTATTTTCAACCCATAATCCCACTTCGTTCAACATGGGCCTAGAACGTGATTCGAAGTTGAGAAAAAGTGGCCCAAGAACTACACGTCTTCGCTCGCATTCAAGTATGTAGTCTACAATACTCAAATGGGTATCGAAATATGATTTCATATGTGGAAACATAGAGTTTTTATTTTCAACCCATAATCCCACTTCGGTCAAACTTGGGCCTACAACGTGACCCGAAATTTAGAA
>JASDQU010436360.1:0-21150 GCA_032191745.1 Picea mariana | reverse complement strand
GTCTTCACTCACAATCAAGACTGTAGTGTAAAACTATAAAATTGGTATCCAAATATGATTTCATATATGGAAACGAAGAGTGTTCCTTTTCAACCCATAATCCCACTCGTTTCAAACTTGGGCCTACAACGTTACCCTAAGTTACGAAAAAGTGGCCCAAGAACTATATGTCTTCGCTCTCAATCAAGGCTATAGTGTACAACTCTCAAATGGTTATCCAAATATGATTTCATATGTGGAAATAGATAGTTTTTATTTTCAACCCATAATCCCGCTCCGTTTAAACTTAGGCCTAGAACGTTACCCGAACTTGAGAAAAAACGGCCCAAGAATTACATGTATTTTCTCGCAATCAAGACTGTAGTGTACAACTCTCAAATGGGTATCCAAATATGATTTTATATGTGGAAACAAAGATATTTTCTTTTCAACCGATAATCACACTCAGTTCAAACTTGAGCCTATAACGTGACCTGAAGTTGGGAAAAATCAGCCCAAGACCTACACGTCGTCGCTTGCAATCAATATTGTAGCATGCAACTCTCAAATGGGTATCCAAATATGATTTCATATGTGGAAACAAAGAGTTTTTCTTTTCAACCCATAATCCCACTCTGTTCAAACTTGGGCCTAGAACGTGACCCGAAGTTGAAAAAAAGTGGCCCAACAACTACACGTCTTCTCTCGCAATCACGACTCTATTGTACAACTCTCAAATGGGTATCCAAATATGATTTCATATGTGGAAACAAAGAGTTTTGCTTTTCAACAATTAATCCTACTTCGTTCAAACATGGGCCTAGAACGTGACTCGAAGTTGAGAAAAAGTGGCCCAAGAACTACACGTCTTCTCTCGCAATCATGACTGTACTGTACAACTCTCAAATGGGTATCCAAATATGATTTCATATGTGGAAACGAAGAGTTTTTCTTTTCAACCCATATTCCCACTCTGTTCAAACTTGGGACTAGAACATGACCCGAAGTTGAGAAAAAGCGGCCCAAGAAATACACGTCTTCGCTCGCAATCAAGACTGTAGTGAACAACTCTCAAATGGATATCCAAATATGATTTCATATGTGGAAACGAAGAGTTTTTGTTTTCAACCCATAATCCCACTGCTTTCAAACCTGGGCTTAGTAAGTGACCCGAAGTTGAGAAAAAGCGGCCCAAGAACTACACGTCTTCACTCGCAATCAAGACTATAGTGTATAATTCTCAAATGGGTATCCAAATATGATTTCATATGTGGAAACAGAGAGTTTTTATTTTCAACCCAAAATACCACTCCGTTCAAACATGGGGTTAGAACGTGACCCGAAATTGACAAAAAGCGGCCCAAGAAATACACATCTCCGCTCACAATCAAGACTGTAGTGTACAACTCACAAATGGATATTCAAATATGATTTCACATGTGGAAACAGAGAGTTTTTCTTTTCAACCCATAATCCCACTCCGTTCAAACTTGGGCTTAGAACGTGATCCAAAATTGAGAAAAAGCGGCCCAAGAACTACACGTCTTTGCTCGCAATAGGCACTGTACTGTACAATTCTCAAATGGGTATCCAAATATGATTACGTATGTGGAAACAAAGAGTTTTTCTTCTCAGCCCATAATCCCACTCTATTCAAACTTGGGCTTAGAACGTTACCAGAAGTTGAGCAAAAGCGACCCAAGAACTACACGTCTTCGCTCGCAATCAAGACTGTAGTGTACAACTCTCAAATGGATATCCAAATATGATTTCATATGTGGAGACGAAGAGTTTTTATTTTCAACCAATAATCCCATTTCGTTCAAACTTGGGCCTAGAACGTGACCCGAAGGTTAGAGAGAGCGGCCCAAGAACTACATGTCTTCGCTCCCAATCTAGACTGTAGTGTACAACTCTCAAAATGGCATCCAAATATGATTTCATATGTGGAAACGAAGAGTTTTTCTTTTCAACCCATAATCCCACTCCGTTCAAACTTGGGCCAAGAACAGGTCCTGAAGTTGAGAAAAAGAGGCCCAAGAACTATACGTCTTCGCTCGCAATCAAGACTGTAGTGTACAACTCTCAAATACGTATCTAAATATGATTTCATATGTGGAAATGGAAAGTTTTTCTTTTCAACCCATAATCCCACTCCATTCAAACTTGGGCCTAGAACGCGACCCGAAGTTGAGAAAAAGCGGCCCAAGAAATACACGTCTTCGCTTGAATTCAAGACTATAGTGTACAACTCTCAAATGGGTATCCAAATATGATTTCATATGTGGAAACTGAAAGTTTTTCTTTTTGACCCATAATCCCATTCCGTTCAAAGTTGGGCCTAGAACGTGACCCAAAGTTGGGAAATCGCAGCCCAAGAACTACATGTCTTCTCTCCTAATCAAGATTGTAGTGTACAACTCTCAAATGGGTATACAAATATGATTTCATATGTGGAAATGGAGAGTTTTGATTTTCAACCCATAATCCCACTCCGTTCAAACTTGGGCCTAGAACGTGACCCGAAGTTGAGAAAAAAGAGGACCAAGAACTACATGTCTTCGCTGGCAATCAAGACTGTAGTGTACATCTCTCAAATGGGTATCCAAATATTATTTCATATGTGGAAACAGAGAGTCTTTCTTTTCAATCCATAATCCCACTCCATTCAAACTTGGGCCTAGAATGTGATCTGAAGTTGAGAAAAAGAGGCCCAAGAGATACACGTCTTCACTCACAATCAAGAATGTAGTGTACAACACGCAAATGGGTATCCAAATCTGATTTCATATGTGAAAACATAGAGTATTTTTTTTCAACCCATAATCCCACTTCGTACAAACTTGGGCCTAGAACGTGACCCGAAATTGAGAAAAAACGGCCCGAGATATAAACGTCTTCACTTGCAATCAAGACTGTAGTGTACAACTCTCAAATGGATATCCAAATACGATTTCATATGTGGAAACAAAGAGTTTTTCTTTTCAACCCATAATCCCACTCCGTTCAAACTTGGGCTTAGAACGTGACCTGAAGTTGAGAAAATGCGGGGCAAGAACTACACGTAGTAATCAATACTATAGTGTACAACTCTCAAATGGGTATCCAAATATGATTTCATATGTGGAAACAGAGAGTTTTTCTTTTCAACCCATAATCCCACTCCTTTCAAACTCTGGCCTAGAACGTGACCCGAAATTGAGAAAAAACGGCCCAAGAAATAAACATCTTTGCTCACAATCAAGACTGTAGTGTACAACTCTCAAATGGATATCCAAATATGATTTCATATGTGGAAACATAGAGTTTTTTTTTCAACCCATAATCCCACTCTGTTCAAACTTGGGCTTAGAACGTGACCTGAAGTTGAGAAAAAGCGGGGAAAGAACTACACGCAGTAATCAATATTATAGTGTACAACTCTCAAATGGGTATCCAAATATGATTTCATATGTGGAAACAAAGAGTTTTTCTTTTCAACCCGTAATCCCACTCCATTCAAACTTGGACCTAGAACGTGACCCGAAGTTGAGAAAAAGCAGCCAAAAAACTACACGTCTTCACTCGCAATCAAGTTTATAGTGTATAACTCTAAAATGGGTATCCAAATATGATTTCATATTTGGAAACAAAGATTTTTTCATTTCAACCCATAATCACACTCGTTTCAAACTTGGTTCTAGAACGTTACACGAAGTAGAGAAAAAGCAGCCCAAGAACTATATGTCTTCTCTCTCAATCAAGGTTGTAATGTACAACTCTCAAATGGGTATCCAAAAATGATTTCATATGTGGAAACAGAGAATTTTTATTTTCAACCCATAATCCCGCTCTGTTTAAACTTGGGCCTAGAACGTTACCCGAAGTTGAGGAAAAGCGGCCCAAGAACTACATGTCTTCCCTCGCAATCAAGACTGTAGTGTACAACTCTCAAATGGGTGTCCAAATATAATTTCATATGTGGAAATGAAGAATTTTTATTTTCAACCCATAATCCCACTCCTTTCAAACTTGGGCCTAGAACGTGAACCAAAGTTGCGAAAAAGTGGCCCAAGAACTACACGTCCTCTCTCGCAATCAAGACTCTAGTGTACAACTCTCAAAATTGGTATCCAAATATGATTTGATATGTGGAAACGAAGAGTTTTTCTTTTCAACCCTGAATCGTACTTCGTTTAAAATTGGGCCTAAAACGTGACCCAAAAATGAGAAAAAGCGGCCCAAGAACAACTCGTCTTCGCTCGCAATCAAGATTGTAGTGTACAACTGTCAAATGGGTATCCTAATATGATTTCATATGTGGAAACAGAGAGTTTTTCTTTTCAACCCATAATACCACTCCATTCAAACCTGGGACTAGAATGTGACTCGAAGTTGAGAAAATGTGGCGCAAGAAATAAACGTCTTCTCCCACAATCCAGACTGTAGTGTACAACTCTCAAATGGGTATGCAAATATGATTTCATATGTGGAAAAGATGAGTTTTTCTTTTCAACCCATAATCCCACTCCCTTCAAAATTGGGCCTAGAACGTGACCCAAAGTTCAGAAAAAACGGCCCAAGAAATACACGTCTTTGCTCACAATCAAGACTGTAGTGTACAACTCTAAAATGGATATCCAAATAAGATTTCATATCTGGAAACGAAGATTTTTCCTTTTCAACCCATAATCCCACTTCATTCAAACTTGGGCTTAGAACGTGACCCAAAGTTGAGAAAAAGCGGGCCAAGAACTACACGTCTTCACTTGCAATCAAGACTGTAGTGTACAATTCTCAAATGGGTATCCAAATATGATTTCATATGTGGAAAGAGAGAGTTTTTGTTTTCAACCCATAATCCCACTCCGTTCAAACTTTGGCCTAGAACGTGACCCAAAATTGAGAAAAAACGGCCCAAGAAATAAACATGTTCGCTCATAATAAGGACTGTAGTGTACAACTCTCAAATGGATATCCAAATATGATTTCATATGTGGAAACAAAGAGTTTTTCTTTTCAACCCATCATCCCATTCCTTTCATACTTGGGCCTAGAACGTTAACTGAAGTTGAGAAAAACCATCCCAAGAACTACATGTCTTCGCTCGTAATCGAGCTTGTAGTAATGGGTATCCAAATATGATTTCATATGTGGAGACGAAGAGTTTTGCTTTTCAACCAATAATCCCACTCCATTCAAAATTGAGCCTAGAATGTGACTCGAAGTTGAGAAACAAGAGGGCCAAGAACTACACGTCTTCGTTGGCAATCAAGCATGTAGTGTACAACTCTCAAATGGGTATCCAAATATGATTTCATATGTGGAAACGAAAAGTTTTTCTTTTCAACCCATAATACCACTCTGTTCAAACTTGGGCCTAGAATGTGACCCGAAGTTTAGAAGAAGAAGCCCAAGAGCTACACGTCTTCACTCACAATCAAGACTGTAGTGTACAACTCTCAAATGGGTATTCGAATATGATTTCATATGTGGAAACAAAGAGTTTTTCTCTTCAAACCATAATCCCACTCCGTTCAAACTTCTTTCTAGAACGTGACCCGAAGTTGAGAACATGCGGCCCAAGAAATGCATGTCTCTGCTCGCAATCAAGACTGTAGTGTACAACTCTCAAATGGGTATCCAAATATGATTTCATATGTGGAAACAAAGAGTTTTGTTTTTCAACCCATAATCCCACTACATTCAAACTTGGGCCTAGAACGTGACCCGAATTTGAGACAAAGTGGCCCAAGAACAACACGTCTTTGCTCGCAATCAAGTCTGTAGTGTACAATTCTCAAGTGGGTATCCACTTATGATTTCATATGTGGAAATGGAGAGTTTTTCTTTTCAACCCATAATCTCACTTCGTTCAATCTTGGGCCTAGAACGTGACCCGAAGTTGTGAAAAATTGCCCCAAGAACTGGATGTTTTCGTTCACAATCAAGACTGTAGTGTACAACTCTCAAATGGGTATCCAAATATGATTTCATATGTGGAAACAGAGAGTTTCATTTTTCAACCCGTAATCCCACTTCGTTCAAACTCGGTTCTAAAACGTGACCCGAAGTTAAGAAAAAGCAGCGCAAGAACTACACGTTTTCGCTTGCAATCAAGATTGTACTGTACATCTCTCAAATGGGAATCCAAATATGATTTCATATGTGGAAACAAAGAGTTTTTATTTTCAACCGATAATCCCACTTCATTCAAACATAAGCCTAGAACGTGACCCGAAGTTGAGAAAAAGCATCCCAAGAACTACACGTCTTCGCTCGCAATCAAGCCTTTAGTGTACAACTCTCAAATGGGTATCCAAATATGATTTCATATGTGGGAACAAAGAGTTTTTATTTTCAACCCATAATCCGTTCAAACTTGGTCCTAGAACGTGACCCGAAGTTGAGAAAAAATGACCCAATAACAACACATTTTTGCTCGCAATCAAGACTATAGTGTACAACTCTCAAATGGGTATCCAAATATTATTTCATATGTGGAAACAGAGAGTTTTGGTTTTCAACCCATAATCCCACTCCATTCATACTTGAGCCTAGAACGTGACCCGAAGTTGAGAATAAACGACCCTAGAACTACACGTCTTCACTCACAATGAAGACTGAAGTGTACAACTCTCAAATTGGTACCAAATATGATTTCATATGTGGAAACAGAGAGTTTTGTTTTTCAACCCATAATCCCACTCCGTTCAAACTTGGGCCTAGAACGTGACCCGAAGTTGAGCAAAAACAGCCCAAGAACTACACGTCTTCACTCGCAATCAAGAGTGTAGAGTACAACTCTCAAGTGGGTATCCAAATATGATTTCATATGTGGAAACAAAGAGTTTTTCATTTCAACCCATAGTCCCACTCCGTTCAAACTTGGGCCTAAAACGTAACCCAAAGTTGAGAAAAATCCGCTCAAGAACTATACTTCTTTGCTAGCAATCAAGATTGTAGTGTACAACTCTCAAATGGGAATCCAAATATGATTTCATATGTGGAAATGAATAGTTTTTCTTTTCAACCCATAATCGCACTCCGTTCAAACTTGGGCCTAGAATGTGACCCGAAGTTGAGAAAAAACGGCCCAAGAACTACACGTCTTCACTCGTAATCAAGACTGTAGTGTAAATCTATAAAATGGGTATCCAAATATGATTTCATATGTGGAAACGAAGTGTTTTTCTTTTCAACCCATAATCCCACTCGTTTCAAACTTGGGCCTAGAACGTTACCCTAATTTAAGACAAAGGGGTCCAAGAACTATACGTCTTTGCCCTCAATCAAGGCTATAGTGTACAACTCTCAAATGTGTATCCAAATATGATTTCATATTTGGAAACATAGAGTTTTTATTTTCAACCCTTAATCCCACTCTGTTTAAACTTGGGCCTACAAGGTTACCCGCAGTTGAGAAAAAGCGGCCCAAAAACTACATGTAATCGCTCACAATGAAGACTGTAGTGTACAGCTCTCAAATGGGTATCCAAATATGATTTCATATGTGGAAACGGAGAGTTTTTCTTTTCAACCCATAATCCCACTCAATTCAAACTTGGGCCTAGAACGTGACCCAAAGTTGAGAAAAATCAGCCCAAGACCTACAATTCGTCACTTGCAATCAAGATTGTAGTGTACAACTCTCAAATGGGTATCCAAATATGATTTCATATGTGGAAACAAAGAGTTTTTCTTTTCAACCCATATTCCCACTCCATTCAAACCTGGGCCTAGAATGTGACCCGAAGTTGAGAAAAAACGGCCCAGGAACTACACGTCTTTACTCGCAATCAAGACTGTAGTGTAAAACTATAAAATGGGTATCCAAATATGATTTCATATGCAAAAACAAAGAGTTTTTCTTTTCAACCCATAATCCCACTCGTTTCAAATTTGGGCCTAGAACATTACCCTAAGTTAAGAGAAAGCGTCCCAAGAACTATACGTCTTCACTCTCAATCAAGTCTATAGTGTACAACTCTGAAATGGGTATCCAAATATGATTTCATATGTGGAAATAGAGAGTTTTTATTTTCAACCCATAATACCGCTCCGTTTAAACTTGGGCCTAGAACGTTACCCGAAGTTGAGAAAAAACGGCCTAGGAAATACATGTCTTTGCTCGCAATCAAGACTGTACTGCACAATTCTCAAACGGGTATCCAAATATGATTTCATATGTGGAAACAAAGAGTTTTTCTTTTCAACCCATATTCCCACTCCTCTCAAAATTTGGCCTAGAACGTTACACGAAGTTCAGAAAAAGCGGCCCAAGAACTACACGTCTTTGCTGGCAATCAAGCCTCTGGTGTACAACTCTCAAATGGGTATGCAAATATGATTTCATATGTGGAGACAGAGAGTTTTTCTTTTCAACCCATAATCCCACTCCGTTCAAACATGGGCTTAGAACGTGACCCAAAGTTCAGAAAAAGAGGGCCAAGAACTACACGTATTCTTCACTCACAATCAAGACTGTAGTGTACAACCATCAAATGGGTATCAAAATATCATTTCATATGTGGAAACAAAGTGTTTTGATTTTCAACCCATAATCCCACTCCGTTCAAACTTTGGCCTAAAACGTGACCCGAAGTTCAGAAAAAAGAGGCCCAAGAATTGGGCCTGGAACGTGACTAGAAGTTCAGAAAAAGTGGCCCAATAACTACACGTCTTATCTCACAATCAATAATGTAGTGTAGAAAACTCAAATGGGTATCCAAATATGATTTCATATGTGGAAACAGAGCGTTTTTCTTTTCAACACATAATCCCACTCCGTTCAAACTTGGGCCCAGAACATGATCCGAAGTTGAGAAAAAGAGGCCCAAGAAATACACATCTTTGCTCACAAACAAGAATGTAGTGTACAACACTCAAATGGGTATCCAAATATTATTTCATATGTGGAAACAGAGAGTTTCACTTTTAAACCCATAATCCCACTTCATTCAAACTTGGGCCTAGAACGTGACACAAAGTTTAGAAGATGCCCAAGAACTACACGTTTTTCCTTGCAATCAATACTATAGTGTATAACTCTCAAATGGGTATCCAGACATGATTTCATATGTGGAAACGAAGATTTTTTCTTTTCAACTCATAATCCCACTCCATTCAAACTTGGGCCTAGAACRTGACCCGAAGTTGTGAAAARCCGTCCCAAGAACTGCACGTCTTCTGTCGTAATCAAGACTGTAGTGTACAACTCTCAAATGGGTATCCAAATATGATTTCATATGTGGAAATGAAGAGTTTTGATTTTCAACCCATAATCTCATTCCGATCAAACTTGTGCCTAGAATGCGAACCGAAGTTGAGAAAAAACGGCCCAAGAACTACACGTCTCCGCTTGCAGTCAAGCCTATAGTGTACAACTCTCAAATGGGTGTCCAAATATGATTTCATATGTGGAAACAGAGAGTTTTTATTTTCAACCCATAATCCCACTCCATTCAAATTTGGGCCTAGAATGTGACTCGAAGTTGAGACAAAGCTTCCCAAGAACTACACGTCTTCGCTCGTAATCAAGACTTTAGTGTACAACTCTCAAATGGGTATCCAGATATGACTTCATTTGTGGAAACAAATAGTTTTTTTTTTCAACCCATAATCTCTCTCCGTTCAAACTTTGGCCTTGAATGTGACCCAAAGTTGAGACAAAACGGCCCAAGAACTACACATCTTTGCTCGCAATCAAGAATGTAGTGTATAACTCTCAAATGGGTATGCAAATATGATTTCATATGTGGAAACGAAGAGTTTTTCTTTTCAACCCATAATTCCACTCCTTTCAAACATGGGCCTAGAACATTACTCGAAGTTGAGAAAAAGCGACCCAAGAACTACACATCTTCACTCGCAATCAAGACTGTGGTGTACAACTCTCAAAAGGGTATCCAAATATGATTTCATATGTGGAAATTGAGAGTTTTGTTCTTCAACCCATAATCCCACTCCGTTCAAACTTGGGCCTAGAATGTGACCCGAAGTTGAGAACAAGCGGCCCAAGAACTACACATCTTTGCTCACAATCAAGAATGTAGAGTACAACTCTCAAATGGGTATTGAAATATGATTTCACAAGTGGAAATGAAGATTTTTGTTTTTCAACACATAATCCCACTCCGTTCAAACATTGGAATAGAACGTGACCCATAGTTGAGAAAAAATGGCCCAAGAACTACACGTCTTTACTCGCAATTAACACTGTTGTGTACAAATCTCAAATGGGTACCCAAATATGATTTCATATGTGGAAACAGAGAGATTTTCTTTTCAACCCATAATCCCACTCCCTTCAAAGTTGGTCCTAGAACATGACCCAAAGTTGAGAAAAAGTGGCCCAACAACTACACGTCTTCGCTCGCAATCAAAACTGTAGTGTACAATTCTCAGATGGGTATCCAAATATGATTTCATATGTGGAAACATAGAGTTTTGCATTTAAACCCATAATCCCACTCCGTTCAAACTTGGGCCTATAACGTGACCCGAAGTCAAGAAAAAATGGCCCAAGAACTGGATGTCTTCGCTCGTAATCAAGACCGTAGTGTACAACTCTCAAATAGGTATCCAAATAGGATTTCATATGTGGAAATAGATAGTTTTTCTTTTCAACCCATAATCCCACTTTGTTCAAACTTGGGCCTAGAACGTGACCTGAAGTTGAGAAAATGTGGCCCCAAAACTACACATCTTCGCTCGCAATCAAGACTATAGTGTACAACACTCAAATGGGTATCCAAATATGGTTTCATATGTGGAAACGAAGAGTTTTGTTTTTCAACCAATCATCCCACTCCGATCAAACTTGGGCCTAGAACGTGACCCGAAATAGAGAAAAAGAAGCCCAAGAACTACATGTCTTCCCTCACAATAAATTCTGTAGTGTACAACTCTCAAATGGGTATCCTAATTTGATTTCATATGTGGAAACGAAGAGTTTTTCTTTTCAACCCATAATCCCACTCCGTTCAAACTTGGGCCTAGAACGTGACCCAAAGTTGAGAAAAAAGCGGCCCAAGAATAGCACGTCTTCGCTGGCAATCAACACTGTAGTGTACAACTCTCAAATGGGTATTCAAATAAAATTTCGTATGTGGAAATGAAGAGTTTTTATTTTCAACCAATAATCCCACTCCATTCAAACCTGAGCCTAGAACGTGACCCAAAGTTGAGAAAAACGACCCAAGAACTATATGTCTTCACTCACAATCAAGACTATAGTGTACAACTCTCAAATGGGTATCCAAATATGATTTCATATGTGGAAAGGAAGACTTTTACTTTTCAACCCATAATCTCACTCCATTCAAACTTGGGCCTTGAATGTGACCCAAAGTTCAGAAAAAACGGCCCAAGAACTATACATCTTTGCTCGCAATCAAGACTGTAGTGTACAACTCTCAAATGGGTATCCAAATATGATTTCATATGTGGAAACAAGGAGTTTTTCCTTTCAACACATAATCACACTTCTTTCAAACTTGGGCCTCGAACGTGACCCAAAGTTGAGAAAACGGGGCCTAAGAACTACACATCTTTGCTCGCAATCAAGATTGTAGTGTAGAACTATAAAATGGGTATCCAAATATGATTTCAAATGTTGAAACGGAGAATTTTTCTTTTCAACCCATAATCCCACTTCGTTCAAACTTGGGCCTAGAACGTAATCCGTTGTTGGGAAAAAGCGTCCCAAGAACTACACATCTTCGCTCGCAATAAATACTTTAATGTACAACGGTCAAATGGGTATCCAAATATGATTTCATATGTGGAAACGAAGAGTTTTTCTTTTCAATACATAGTCCCACTCCATTCAAACATGGGCCTAGAATGTGACCCGAAGTTGAGAAAAAGCGGCCCAAGAACTACACGTCTTCGCTCGCAATCAAAACTATAGTGTACAACTCTCAAATGGGTATCCAAATATGATTTCATATGTGGAAATAGAGAGTTTTTCATTTAAACCCATAATCCCACTCCGTTCAAACTTGGGCCTAGAACGTGACCCGAAGATGAGAAAAAATGGCCCAAGAACTGCACGTCTTCACTGGCAATCAACGTTGTAGTGTACAACTCTCAAATGGGTATTCAAATAAAATTTTGTATGTGGAAACGAAGAGTTTTGTATTTCAACCCATAAGCCCACTCCAATGAAACTTGGGTTTAGAATGTGACCCGAAGTTGAGAAAAACGACCCAAGAACTACACTTCTTCACTCGCAATCAAGACTGTAGTGTACAACTCTCAAATGGGTATCCAAACATGATTTCATATGTGGAAACGAGGAGTTTTGCTTCTCAACCAATAATCCCACTCTGTTCAAACTTGGGCCTTGAATGTGACACAAAGTTGAGACAAAATGGCCCAAGAACTACACATCTTTGCTCGCAATCAAGACTATAGTGTACAACTATCAAATTGGTATCTAATTATGATTTCATATGTGGAAACAAAGAGTTTTTCTTTTCAACACATAATCCCACTTCGTTCAAACTTGGGCGTAGAACGTGACCCAAAGTTTAGAAAACACAGCCCAAGAACTACACGTCGTCGGTCGCAATCAAGACTGTAGTGTACAACTCTCAAATGGGTAGCCAAATATGATTTCATATGCGGAAACAGAGAGTTTTTCTTTTAAACCCATAATCCCACTCCGTTGAAACTTGGGCCTAGAACGTGACCCGAAGTTGAGAAAAAGCGGCCCAAGAACTACACGTCTTCGCTCGCAATTCAAGACTGTAGTGTACAACTCTCAAATGGGTATCCAAATACGATTTCATATGTGGAAACGAAGATTTTTTCTTTTCTACCCATAGTCCCACTCTGTTCAAACTTGGCCTAGAACGTGATCCGAAGTTGAGAAAAAGCGGCCCAAGAACTACACATCTTCGCTTGTAATCAAGACTATAGTGTATAACTCTCAAATGGGTATCCAAATATGATTTCATATGTGGAAACTGAGAGTTTTTATTTTCAACCCATAATCCCACTCCGTTCAAACTTTGGCCTAGAACGTGACCCAAAGTTGAGAAAACACGGCCCAAGAACTACACGTCTTCTCTGGCAATCAAGACTGTAGTGTACAACTCTAAGATGGGTATCAAAATATGATTTCATATGTGGAAACGGAGAGTTTTGCTTTTCAGCCCATAATCAGACTCCATTCATACTTGGGCCTAGAACGTGACCCGAAGTTGAGAACAAGCGACCCATGAACTACACATCTTTGCTCACAATCAAAACTGTAGTGTACAACTCTCAAATGGGTACCAAATATGATTTCATATGTGGAAACAAAGAGTTTTATTTTTCAACCCATAATCCCACTCCGTTCAAACTTGGGCCTAAAACGTGACCCGAAGTTGAGTAAAATAGGCCCAAGAACTACACGTCTTCACTCGCAATCAAGACTGTAGAGTACAACTCTCAAATGGGTATCCAAATAGGATTTCATATGTGGAAACAAAGATTTTTTCTTTTAAACCCATAATCCCACTCCGTTCAAACTTGGGCCTAGAACGTGACCCGAAGTTTAGAAGAACATGCCCAAGAACTACACGTTTTTGCTCCCAATCAATATTGTAGTGTACAACTCTCAAATGGGTATCCAGATATGATTTCATATATGGAAACAAATATTTTTTATTTTCAACCCATAATTCCACTCCGTTCAAAGTTGGGCTTAGAACGTGACGAAAGTTGAGAAAACACGTCCCAAGAGCTACGCGTTTTCGCTCGCAATCAAGAATGTAGTGTACAACTCTCAAATGGGTATCCAAATACAATTTCATATGTGGAAACAAAGAGCTTTTCTTTTCAACCCAAAATCCCACTTAGTTCAAACTTGGGCTTAGAACGTGACCCAAAGTCGAGAAAACGCAGGCCAAGAACTACACGTCTTCACTTGCAATCAAGACTATAGTGTACAATTCTCAAATGGGTATCCAAATATAATTTCATATGTGGAAATAGAGAGTTTTTGTTTTCAACCCATAATCCCACTTCGTTCAAACTTGGTCCTAGAACATGACCCGAAATTGAGAAAAAGCATCCCAAGAAATACAAGTCTTCACTCGCAATCGAGACTGTAGTGTACAACTCTCAAATGGATATCCAAATATGATTTCATATGTTGAAAAAAAGACTTTTTCTTTTCAAACCATAATCCCACTCCGTTCAAACTTGGGCATAGAACGTGCCCCGAAATTGAGAAAGAGTGGCGCAAGCACTACACGTCTTCGCTCACAATCAAGACTGTAATGTACAATTCTCAAATGGGTATCCAAATATGATTTCATATGTGGAGAAAAATAGGCCCGAGAACTACACATCTTCACTCGCAATCAAGAATGTAGTGTACAACACTCAAATGGGTATCCAAATACATTTTCATTTGTGGAAACGAAGACTTTTTCCTTTCAACCCATAATCCCACTCCATTCAAACTTAGGCCTAGAACATGACCCAAAGTTGAGAAAAAGTGGCCCAAGAACTACACGTCTTCGCAATCAAGAGTTTTTGTTTTCAACCCATAATCCCACTTCGTTCAAACTTGGTCCTAGAACGTGACATGAAATTGAGAAAAAGCGTCCCAAGAAATACACGTCTTCACTCGCAATCAAGACTGTAGTGTACAACTCTCAAATGGATATCCAAATATGATTTCATATGTGGAAAAAAAGACATTTTCTTTTCAAACCATAATCCCACTCCGTTCAAACTTGGGCATAGAACGTGACCCGAAATTGAGAAAGAGTATCGCAAGCACTACACGTCTTCGCTCACAATCAAGACTGTAATGTACAATTCTCAAATGGGTATCCAAATATGATTTCATATGTGGAGACGGAGATTTTTCCTTTTCAACCCATAATCCCACACCGTTCAAACTTGGGCCTAGAACGTGACCCGAAGTTGAGAAAAATTAACCCAAGAAGTACACGTCTTCGCTCCCAATCAACACTATAGTGTACAACTCTCAAGTGGGTATCCAAATATGATTTCATATGTGGAAATGAAGAGTTTCTCTTTTCAACCCATAATCCCACTCCGTTCAAACTTGGGACAAGAACGTGTCCCGAAGTTGAGAAAAAGCGGCCAAAGAACTATACGTCTTCGCTCGCAATCAAGACTGTAGTGTACAACTCTCCAATGGGTATCCAAATATGATTTCATATGTGGAAATGAATTTTTTTTCTATATAACGCATAATCCCACTCCATTCAAACTTGGACCTAGAACGTGACCCGAAGTTGAGAAAAAGAGGCCCAAGAACTACACGTCTTTGTTTGCAATCAATATTGTAGTTTAAAACTCTCAAATGGGTATCCAAATATGATTTCATATGTGGAAATATGTGATCCGAAGTTGATAAAAAACGGCCCAAGAACTACACGTCTTCGCTCGCAATCAAGACTTTTGTGTACAACTCTCAAATTGGTATCCAAATATAATTTCATATGTGGAAACAAAGAGTTTTTCTTTTCAACCCATAATCTGACTCCGTTCAAACTTGGGCCTAGAATGTGACCCGAAGATGAGAAAAAGCGGCCCTAGCACTACACGTCTTTGATCGCAATCAAGACTGTAGTGTACAACTCTCAAATGAGTATCTAGATATGATTTCATATGTGGGAACAAAGAGTTTTTCTTTCAACCCATAATCCCACTCCGTTCAAACATGGACCTAGAACGTGATCCGAAGTTGAGAAAAAGCGACCCAAGAACTACATTTCTTCGCTCACAATCAAGAATTTAGTCTACAACACTCGAATGGCTATTGAAACAGGATTTCATTCGTGGAAACATAGAGTTTTTATTTTCAACCGATAATCCCAGTTCGTTCAAACTTGGGCCTACAACGTGACCCGAAGTTTAGAAGAATATGCCAAAGAACTACACATTTTTTCTCCCAATCAATATTGTAGTGTACAACTCTCAAATGAGTATCCAAATATGATTTCATATGTGGAAATCAAGAGTTTTGTTTTTCAACCCATAATCCCACTTCATTCAAACTTGGGCCTAAAACGTGCCCCGAAGTTGAGAAAAAGCGGCCCAAGAAATACACGTCTTCACTCGCAATCAAGACTGTAGTGTACAACTCTCAAATGGATATCCAAATATGATTTAATATGTGGAAACATAGAGTTTTTCATTTCAACCCATAATCCCACTCCGTTCAAACTTGGGGCTAGAACTTGACCCAAAGTTGAGAAAAAACGGCCCAAGAACTACACGTCTTCGCTCGCAATCAAGACTATAGAGTACAACTCTAAAATGGGTATCCAAATATGATTTCGTATGTAGAAGCAAAGAGTTTTTCTTTTCAACCCATAATCCCAGTCCTTTCAAACTTGGGCCTATAATGTTACACAAAGTTGGGAAAAAGTGGCCCAAGAACTACACGTCTTTGCTCACAATCAAGATTGTAGTTTACAACTCTCAAATGGGTATCCAAATATGATTTCATATGTGGAAACGGAGAGTTTTGATTTTCAACCCATAATCCCACTCTGTTTAAACTTGGGCCTAGAATGTTACCCAAATTTGAGAAAAAGCGGCCCAAGAACTACAAGTCTTCGCTAGCAATCAAACTTGGGCCTAGAATGTGACCAGAAGTTGAGAAAAAGCGGCCCAAGAACTACACTTCTTCGCTCGCAATCAAAATTGTAGTGTACAACTATCAAATGGTTATCCAAATATGATTTCGTATGTGGAAACAAAGAGTTTTTCTTTTCAACCCATAATTCCACTCCGTTCAAACTTGGCCCTAGAACGTGACTTGAGGTTGAGAATAAACGTCCCAACAACTACACGTTTTCGCTCGAAATCAAGATTTTAATTTACAACTCTCATATGGGTATCCAAACATGATTTCATATGTGGAAACAAAGAGTTTTTATTTTCAACTGATAATCCCACTCCATTCAAACTTGGGCCTAGAACGTGACCCGAATTTGAGAAAAAATGACCCAAGAACTACACGTCTTCGCTCGCAATCAAGACTGTAGTGTAGAACTCTAAAATGGGTATCCAAATATGATTTCATATGTGGAAACAGAGAGTTTTGCTTTTCAACCCATAATCCCACTCCATTCATACGTGGGCCTGGAATGTGACCCGATGTTGAGAAAAAATGGCCCAATAACTACACGTCTTCGCTCACAATCAAGATTGTTGTGTACAACTCTCAAATGGGTAACAAATATGATTTCATATGTGTCAACAAAGAGTTTTGTTTTTCAACCCATAGTCCCACTCCGTTCAAACTTGGGCCTAGAACGTGACACGAAGCTGAGCAAAATAGGCCCAAGAAAAACACTTCTTCGCTCGCAATCAAGACTGTAGTGTGCAACTCTCAAATGGGTATCTAAATATGATTTCATATGTGGAAACAGAGAGTTTTGCTTTTTGACCCATAATCCCACTCCGTTCAAACTTGGGCTTAAAACGTGACCCGAAGTTGAGAAAAAGCGGCCGAAGAACTACACGTCTTCGCTCGCAATCAAGAATGTAGTGTACAACTCTCAAATGGTTATCCAAATATGATTTCATATGTGGAAACAAAGAGTTTTTCTTTTCAACCGATAATCCCACTCTATTCAAACTTGGGCCTAGAACGTGACCCGAGGTTGAGAATAAACGTCCCAAGAACTACACGTCTTCGCTCAAAATCAAGACTTTAGTTTACAACTCTCAGATGGGTATCCAAACATGATTTCATATGTGGAAACAAAGAGTTTTTATTTTCAACCCATAATTCCACTCCGTTCAAACATGGGCCTAGAACGTGACTTGAAGTTGAGAAAAAACGACCCAAGAACTACACGTCTTCGCTCACAATCAAGATTGTAGTGTACAACTCTAAAATGGGTATCCAAACATGATTTCATATGTGGAAACAAAGAGTTTTGCTTTTCAACCCATAATCCCACTCCATTCATACGTGGGCCTAGAATGTGACTCGATGTTGAGAAAAAGCAACCCAATAACTACACATCTTCACTCACACTCAAGACTGTAGTGTACAACTCTAAAATGGGTAACAAATATGATTTCATATGTAGAAACAAAGAATTTTGTTTTACAACCCATATTCCCACTCCGTTCAAACTTGGGCCTAGAACGCGACCCGAAGCTGAGAAAAATAAGCCCGAGAAATACACGTCTTCGCTCACAATCAAGACTGTAGTTTTTATTTTCAACCCATAATCCCACTTCGTTCAAACATGGGCCTATAACATGACCCGAAGTTGAGAAAAAACGACCCAAGAACAACACGTCTTCGCTCACAATCAAGAATGTAGTGTACAACACTCAAATGGGTAACCAAATATGATTTCATTTGTGGAAACGAAGAGTTTTTCTTTTCAACCCATAATCCTACTCTGTTCAAACTTGGGCCTAGAACGTGACCCAAAGTTAAGAAAAAGTGGCCCAAGATCTAGACGTTTTCGCTCGAAATCAAAATTGTAGTGTACAACTCTCAAATGGGTATCCAAATATGATTTCATATGTGGAAACATAGAGTTTTTCTTTTCAACCCATAACTCCACTTCCTTCAAACATGGGCCTAGAATGTGATCTGAAGTTGATAAAAAGCGGCCCAAGAACTACACTTCTTCACTCACAATCAAGAATGTTTTGTACAACACTCAAATGGTTATCTAAATATGATTCCATATGTGGAAACATAGAGTTTTTATTTTCAACCCATAATCCCACTTCGTTCAAACTTGGGCCTACAGCGTGACCTGAAGTTTAGAAGAATATGCCCAAGAACTACACGTTTTTTCTCGCAATCAATATTTTAGTGTACAACTCTCAAATGAGTAATCAAATATGATTTCATATGTGGAAACAAGGATTTTTTCATTTCAACCCATAATCCTACTCTGTTCAAACTTGGGCCTAGAACGTGACTCGAAGTTGAGAAAAAACGTCCCAAGAACTACATGTCTTCGCTAGCAATCAATACTGTAGTGTACAGCTCTCAAATGGGTATCCAAATATGATTTCATATCTAGAAATGAAGCATTTTTCTTTTCAACCCATAATCCCACTGCGTTCAAACTTGGGCCAAGAACGTGACCCAAAGTTGAGAAAAAACGGCCCAAGAATTACACATCTTCACTCGCAATCAAGACTGTAGTGTACAACTATAAAATGGGTATCCAAATATGATTTCATATCTGGAAACAAAGAGTTCTTCTTTTCTACACATAATCCCACTCGTTTCAAACTTGGGTCTAGAACGTTACCCGAAGTTGAGAAAAAGTGGCCCAAGAACTATACGTCTTCGCTCTCAATCAATGTTGTAGTGTACAACTCTCAAATGGGTATCCAAATATGATTTCATATGTGAAAACAATTTTTTTTATATTTTCAACCCATAATCCCGCTCCGTTTAAACTTGGGCCTAGAACGTCACCCAAAGTTGAGAAAAAGCGGCCGAAGAACTACACGTCTTCGCTCGCAATCAAGACTGTAGTGTACAACTCTCAAATGAGTATCCAAATATGATTTCATATGTGGAAATGAAGAATTTTTCTTTTCAACCCATAATCCCACTCGTTTCAAACTTGGGCATAAAACGTGACCCGAAGTTGAGAAAAAGTGGACCAAGAACTACACGTCCTCTCTCGCAATCAAGACTAGTGTACAACTCTCAAAATTGGTATCCAAATATGATTTCATATGTGGAAATGAAGATTTTTTCTTTTGACCCCTTTAACCTACTTCGTTCAAACTTGGGCCTAGAATGTGACCCGAAGTTGAAAAAAAGCATCCCAAGAACAACACGTCTTCACTAGCAATCAAGATTGTAATATACAACTCTCAAATGGGTATCCAAATATGATTTCATATGTGGAAACGGATAATTTTTCTTTTCAACCCATAATCCCACTCCATTCAAACTTGGGCCTAGAACGTGACCCGAAGTTGAGAAAACGCAGCCCAAGAACGACACGTCTTCGCTCAAAATCTAGACTGTAGTGTACAACTCTCAAATGGGTATCCAAATATGATTTCATATGTGGAAACTAAGAGTTTTTCTTTTCAACCCATAATCCCACTCCCTTCAAACTTGGACCTAGAACGTGACCCGAAGCTGAGAAAAAACGGCTCAAGAAATACACGTCTTCGCTCACAATTAAGACTGTAGTGTACATCTCTAAAATGGATATCCAAATACGCTTTCATATGTGGAAACTAAGAGTTTTGTTTTTCAACCCATAATCCCACTTCGTTCAAACTTGGGCTTAGAACGTGACCCAAAGTTGAGAAAAAGCAGGCCAAGAACTACACGTCTTCACTCGCAATCAAGACTGCAGTGTACAATTCTCAAATGGGTATCCAAATATGATTTCATATGTGGAAATGGAGAGTTTTTGTTTTCAACCCATAATCCCACTCCATTAAAACTTGGGCCTAGAACGTGACCCAAAATTGAGACAAAATGGCCCAAGAAATAAATGTCTTTGCTCACAATCAAGACTGTAGTGTACAACTCTCAAATGGATATCCAAATATTATTTCATATGTGGAAACAGAGAGTTTTTCTTTTCAACCCATTATCCCACTCCGTTCAAACTTGGGCTTAGAACGTGATATGAAATTTAGAAAAATTGTCCAAAGAACTACACGTCTTTGCTCGCAATTAAGATTGTATTGTACAATTCTCAAATGGGTATCCAAGTATGATTTCATTTGTGAAAGCAGATAGTTTTTCTTTTCAACCCATAATCCCACTCCTTTCAAACTTGGGCCTAGAACGTTACCCGAAGTTGAGAAAAAACAGCCCAAGAACTACATGCCTTCGCTCGTAATCGAGCCTGTAGTGTACAACTCTCAAATGGGTATCCAAATATGATTTCATATGTGGAGACAGAGAGTTTTTTTTTTCAACCAATAATCCCACTCCATTCAAGCTAAGGCCTACAACGTGACCTAAAGTTGAGAAAAAAGAGGCCCAATAAATACACGTCTTCGCTGGAAATCAAGACTGTAGTGTACAACTCTCAAATGGGTATCCAAATATGATTTCATATGTGGAAATGGAAATTTTTTCTTTTCAACCCATAATCCCACTCCCTTCAACCTTGGGCCTAGAACGTGACCCGATGTTGAGAAAAAGTGGCCCAAGAACTACACGTCTTCTTTCACAATCAA
>JASDQU010436359.1:14643-27364 GCA_032191745.1 Picea mariana | reverse complement strand
CATCCATTCCAACTAAGCACCAACTCATCCAAGTGTTTGACCAAGCTGCCACTTGTCATTTAAGAAGACTGCCATGTGCTACCCAGCATGGTGACTACCCCTGCTAAAAATAGACAGCCAAAAATAGCAGTCTCCCTAAAATTTCGGAAATACCACAAATGTGTCCGGGACCACTAGGAGACCACTGCCCAAAATAGTATGTCTAAAAATAGACATCGTTAAAAGTAGAAAGTCCTCGGAAGTCAATGGAAATATACTCATCGGATTCGATTTCTCGCAAGGAATCCCGAAATGCCATCGGAATCACCATTTGACCCCTTGATCTCGAACTGCTAAAAATAGAAAGTACTCACACAACATCCTGGAAAAGGTTCATTGTAATCAGAATGCAACCAGGAACAAAACTGTATGCTTGGAAATGTCATTCGAGCCTCTGGACATTGTCTCCTAAAAATAGGAAACTCCTAAAAAATAGGGAATTGACTAAAAACAACAATCTCTCTTTCTGAACCATGGAAAACTGAGCTGAATCTGTCTCTGAAGCAAAACCACCATTTAACCAATCTCTGTACCTGCCCTCAATGGGAAACCACCTTGGCCTGATCAAGTGCTATCTCTAAAGAAACATCTGAATCCCAGTAGATTAAAATAACACTTGCCCCTAACCCCAGGATTTCCAAGTGAGAAAATCCAGGGGTTAACACACGCTTTATCTATTCTGTGATCTTTGGCAATTAGCAGTTTATCTCAGTGAAAGCAAGATTATGGCTTTTAACACTACTATGGAGGCCGTCTCTAATCTTTATTTTATGTTTAGAGGGCCACAAGTGAAGATCACTATGACTTTTATGTATTTAGGGGTCCATCCTACCGGGCCCACTTTAGTTTGGAGCCTACTTTGCAATGTCATGTCTATAAAGGTGATGCTTCCTTAGTGGTGCTTGAGAGACAATGTTTCCAACTTCATTTCTAGGGTCCTGTTGAAGACGAAGTTATCTAACTTGTTGGTCAAACCTACAGTCTTGTACAGTTCTAAGATTTGGGTTCTGTTAACCCCTAGATTTTCACCCTTGAAAATCTTGAGGGTTAAGAGCCAACATGCACTATTTTGGTGGGCATTATGAGATTCTCCCAGAGTTTAGCACTTGTGTTGAGCAAGAGGTTGGTTCTCATTAGAGTTAGGTATATGATCGGTACAAGGTTATTTCGTTCAGAGATAGAGTTAGTTTGTGTGGGTCATTTGACAATTTGGACCAATTTTGAGCATACAGGGGTGGTCCTTGCATGATTCTAGGTCTGATGACACTTTTCGGAGCCACATGTGAGAAATTTCTATTTTTTAGCAGGTTCTGCTCTAGACCCCAAATTCAGATTCTGAGCACATATTGTGGATCCTTGAGACATTCTGAATCTTTTGGACTTTTTTCGAGATGATTTGTCACATATTTTTATTTTTAGTAGGTTGAGCACCGGAGCTCGCATGTCGATTCCAATTGTGGATTCGGAATCCTTACGGAAAATCGAATCTAATGAGTATAAAGTCATGGACATGTAGACAACTTTCTATTTTTAACAATATCTATTTTGTTGGATAGGCATTTTGGATAAGTTTTGGGATTTGCACCAGAATAAGCCAAAGAATAAAAGGCAATTAGAAGATGGATCAGAGCGCGCGACGGGAGTGGACTCTAAGGAATCAATGCGCGCGACAGAAGGAAGCGTGATGGAGTAGTGTGCAAAAGGAGAAAAACGGTTATAGACCGTTAGGATTTTGGAACATTTTGTCCACTTTGTAGCGGGCTTAGTCCTATTTTTATGTATAAATATGTAAAGGGTTTTTATGTAGAGGGGTTCGTCATATGAGAAGTTCTCAGTGCTTTTTGAGTAAGTTGAGTCGAGCATTGAATGAAATTTTGATGTATGACCGAGAAGTGAAGCTTGCACTGCAATAGAACGACTAGGTAGGTTTGGGTAAATGTTACTGTTGCATATTTTGTAGCGCAACTGTAGAAGATTATCAATGAGTAATATAAGAAGCTAGCCGCTGTGGATGTAGCCCAAGTTGGGTGAACTACGTTAAACCTGTGTGTTGTGATATATTGTGTTTGGATGTTATGATGTTTACTGTTATGATGCAATGGCGATAAATGCTTAAGTATGATGGATGTGTTAGTTATACATGATGCTATAATGTCGCACACTGAAGTAACTGCTAAATGAATGAATGTTAAGTGGGAGAATGTCGCGCATAAAATATATTGAGTGTTAAGTAACTGTTAACGAATGGAAACAACGCACATGAGTAGAATTTTAGTAAGAACATATTGAATGCCTCACTTTCCCTCATCACTGCAGAACCCCGTGTGCGTCACCTAGATCTGAAGCAGAAACCAGAACGTTGTCGAGAGCGATTGTAGTTAGTGGAGGAAGTCAAAACAATAATCAGAATAGTGGAAGTAGCGCAACGAACCAGAGTCAGTCAGCATCACCGAAGGTAAGTACTACACCGAATACAATGGCATGGATAGATCATACACTAAGGATGCTTGAATTTCAGGGAGCGGGGCAGGAGGACCCTGAGCAACATCTGTTTGTATGCTACACGATATGGACTGTGACAAATGTCCAGGACGAGGCAACAAAGATTGCGCAATTAACCACAACGTTCAAAGGTTGTGCATTGCTATGGTATATGAAGTATCGGACTACTACATCGACAGGACAATCAAGAACTTTGGTAGAGATTGGACGAGTGTTGTTAAAGGAATTCCAGAATCCGAAATTCGAATCGCAATATATTACAGAGCTGAAAGAAATTAAACAAGTACAGAATGAGACAGTTTGGGATTACGACCAAAGATTTAAGGATGTGATGTGTAGATTGACATTTTAGATTCTTGACGAACAACATCGAGAATGGTTTATTGCAGGTCTATTGCCGCACATTCGTTGCTCGTTGACACAACAAAAGGTTACGTCGCAACTAGAAGCATTAGAAATTGCGATAAAGTTGGAAGCTTCTCCTGTAGGAGATGGTGCAGGTATGGCACAGGTACATTCATAGTTGGTTGCGCTGAGAATTCAGTTGTCAGAGATGACGAAGGAAAAGGAAAAGCGTGAACAAGTTTGGTGTATTACATGTAAGACAGAAGGCCATCAAAAGGAAGAATGTCCAACATTTGTGCAGTATATGGCCATAGGAGCATCGAACCCATTGGCAGGAGGAGTAGGGTATTGTGAGATATGCAAGACTTGGGTACATCATTCGACTACTTGTCCATTATTGCAGAAGTACCAGAGTACACCCAGGCAGTTGTTCTGTAATTTTTGCAAATCGGTAGGACACGATGAGAAAGACTGTCACACATTCGACTTAATGAGAGAGCGCACTTCAGATGCGTACATAATTCAAGAAGAAAATGTTGCAGCAAGAGGGCTTCCACAGTAGAATACTCCAAGAGGCTTTAACCAGGGTGGACGTGGAGGATTCTGTAGGGGTCGAGGATGAGGAGGATTTGGTCGAGGAGGCAGAGGACCGATCATTTGTTATAACTGCAATCAACCGGGACATTTAGAGAGAGATTGTCTGAATCCTTGCACAACCTGCACGTATTGCAGCGCATTGGATCATGCGACAAAAGACTGTCCTCAACTAATAGCGAAGTGGTAGGCAAGAGGGAACCATAATCAATATCAGAACCAACATCAGAATCAAAATCAGAACCAGAACCTACAGATGATAGTAGTCGAGGAGTGTGACGATCAACCCGGAGTAACAACCGTTACGCGCGGAAGAACGAGGACTGGACCAGATGCGACGGAAAAGGGAAAGGGAGTTGAACAATGGATAAGGAAAGCAACCAAGCCAATGCCAACATTTAATCAGCAGAAAGAGAAAGAGACATATCAACAAGCTAGAAAGGAGATATTAGGACAAGACTGGATATCATCTACATCAAAGACACCACCTGTATATGATATGCCGTCAGTTTATGATCGCACCATTCCAGAAAGGCCATTCAAAAAGGTAAGTATTTTAAAGGATTTTCTAAAGAGTTGTTTAGAATTGATGAAGGATGAAACAACGTTGAATGCATTGCGCGGGATGATCGATCAATGTACCCAAGACAGAGAAGTACCTACGACGCAAAGAGCACTGAACCAAGTATTGCGCAAGAAAAGGACAAACAAAGAATTCAGATTAAGTGTGCAGATAGGAGAATATGACATGGATAATGTCATCGTGGACTTAGGATTGGATGTCAATGTTCTTCCAAGATAGACGTGGGAGACAACGTGGAAACTAAAGCTAGTTTGGTAAACCGTTTAGTTGACGCTGGCCAACCAACATATGATAATACCAATCGGGAGATTGGTAGGAGTACCTGCTAACATAGATGGAGTGTGCAACGTAGCCGACTATGAGGTCATTGAGATCATGGATAACAGTCAGCCGTTTCCAGCATTGCTCGGATTGGATTGGGCCTTTGACAATTAAACAATTTTTAACTTGAAGAAAAGGGAAATGATCTTTGAAGGAGGAGGCTTAAAAGTCATTGCACCATTACACCCCACAGAGGCAAGAAGATATGTGGAGCCCGCGAGAAGCGAAATTGATAATTTGTATAGCATGACAGCATGCATGGATGACTATGTCAATCCCACTGCGGATGGTGCGCTTAGTTGGAGAAGCATTAGCTCTTGCGCATCAGACTTGGAGGAAGGACTTGAACATTGACAACACATGTTGTACGAAGTATCGACCAAAAGATGTGCTCACATTACTCGCTCTTTACGCTGGATCGGAACAAAGGTATGTGATACACCAAAGTTTGATGGATTAACTGAGGTAAGTTCTTTTGTCAAAGAATTTGAGTTGCAGATACCCGAACAACAAAGATTGTTGGCATTAGATGTCGCACTAAGATCAACCCCAGCGGGATGGTGGGCAACACACATGGAAGGAATAGAGGATTGGCAACACTGTAAAAGGTTGATGCAGATAAAATTTGGAACAAAGGAAATTATGCACAAATATATAGGGATGAGCAGTCCGAAGGATCATATTGCGCAGTGTATGACAATTTGGAGACAGATACCGAAGCAGGAATGGACACACAGGTTCATACAAACACTTGAGACAGTTCCCAAGAACTGACATCTGGAGCTAGAAGTGCGCAGAGGGACAACAGACTGGGAAGAGCTCACCCATAATTTTAAGATAACATTTAACTTTGAAGTTGAGTCACCTTTAGCAGATGCAGCTCTGCAAGTCATTAAAAGTAAAATTTTTATGGAAGAAGGTTATAGAAATAATACCTACATGTATTGCGCACAGAGAATCTGCGACAATCCATGAACTATTAGAATGTTATAATGTTACTAAAGAAGATCAAGAAGAAGAAGACCCAAGAAATGTACAAGTACCAGAGATTGAAGGGGAGCGCGCCGTAGTAGGTCCAAAACTCGAAAACTATGCATACGCGTGTTAAAGTTTGTAGCAGAGTGAGTCATTCTCAAAGATTGCTTTGTGTAGGTTGACTTGAGACTTGGAGAAGAGCCTTATTTGAGACAAGGCAAAAAGTCTTGTGAGCTTTGTATAAGCAAAAGCCAAGACAAGAGTATACTGTCGATCAGTCTTATTTGTGATAAGATTGAGTGACCTCATGTGTTTAGGTATTGCCTTGTGTAGGCAAAAGTGGTGTGTGAGGTTTTCCTAGGCCAAGCAATTGACCATGAGTGGAGAACCAGATGGCATCCTGAGACAAATGATCTTTCTTATACGTGAGATGCAAATGATGTATATGTGATGAGCTAGTATGATGGCACGTGAGACCATGGCTGCCATGAAAGACTTGTGATTGTTGGAAGAAAGAAGAAGAGCCGAGCCTGTAGAAAAGTCGAGTTGCAAAGATGAACTGCAAGTCAAGTTGCAAAAGTCGAGTCATGCAAAGACGAGTTGTCAAAGAGTTGAGTTGGTAAGTTGAGTTAACAAAGTTTGCATATAAAGTTGAGTTAACAAAGTCGAGTTGACAAGTTAACAAAGTCTGCATGTAAAGTCGAGTTGGTAAGTTAAGTTTCAAAGACGAGTTGTCAAGTCTACATGTAAAGTTGAGTTGGTAAGTTGAGTTGCTAAGATGAGTTATCTTAGTTAAGTCAATTGACGAAGACGAGTTCCATAGCGAGTTATGGAGAAATAATTATTATTAATAAGATTCCTCAGTGCTTGACAGAGTGATATTGAATACTCGTTGAAGACAACGAAGAAGGAAGCTTTGCTGCTCGTGGGATCTTTGCAGCAAGGATAGTTTGCTTTCATGTTTCGGGTTGCTAACTTCTACCAGAATTTGAGCTAGCTTTAAAGCTAGATCTGGATGACAAATTCTCATGGTTGTAAGCATGTGTGGCTGTGGTAAATTTGTATTTGCTCCTAGCTCATTCATTTGCTAATAAGAAAGATCATTTGCTGGTTTTTTCCTTCACGCTTGAGAGGGTTTTTCCAGGGTAAAATCCTTTTGTTATCGTGCATGCTTCTATTCTATTTCTGTTCTTGTATCTCTGCATATTTCTATGAATAAATTATAAATCAGCAAGAAGTATTTTTCAAAAATATTACAGATCTGAACTATATTTAAATTTCAACATGGTATCAGAGCCTTGGGCGTGTAGTCACTCAGTTTTGCAACAAGCTTGAGCTCACGCAGGGTTCTTGGAGAGGATTATTTAAAGAGCACAGTTCAGATTTGTTGAAAAGTTACTGCAGAGATGACATCGATCTTAGTGAAGGCTGAAGATAGGCTTGAAGGAGCTTCCAACTTCAATATTTGGAAGGTAAGGGTTTTAACTATTTTTAAAGAGAATGATTTGGACAATTTCGTAACCAGTGTAGTAGAGGAACCTAATTCAAATGCAGGAGGGGCAAACTTTAAGAAGAATTAGGCAAAGGAAAAATGAATCATTTTTGGTTCAGTGAAGGACATTATCATGCTTGTAATAGGCCTTTAAAGACTGCGAAGGAGTGATTTGACACTCTAACAAACTTGTCTGAGAAGAAGGTGCCCAGTCAGAAGAGGGTTCTCAAGAACAGGCTACAGACTCTTAAGATGGAGAAGGATGATACAGTAGCATCCTTCTTCACCAAGACTCATAGATCAGAGATCAATTGCTAGTGATTGGTGTACTAGTTGATGATGATGACTTCGTGCAGACTACTATTAATGGCTCCCACCCTCTTGGGAGGTCTTCCTGTCCGGGGTAAATGCAAGAGAGACTCAACCTAACTTTGAAAGGCTGTGGCATGATTGCCTTAAGGAAGAAGGTAGGATTCAATGCAGAACCGACTCCTCAAAAGAAGACAATATTGCATTGACAACCATAACAAAGAAAGGGAAAAGATTCCCTGCTTGAAAGAATTCTCTATTCAAAAGGAGAAAGACAGTAGTGGTTACAAAGGTAAGGAGTTTGACATTTCAAGGGTGAGATGCTTTAACTGTCGGAAGAAAGGTCACTTTGCCAGGGACTGTCCCAAATCGAGAAAAGGACACAAGGGTAAGTTTCATGCTGCTGCTGCTGCTGAAGAGGAAGGAACTTAGAGGAGGAAGCCTAGAGAGGTTTCTAGTGATCATGAAAGAAATATTACCTTGTTTCAGCTCTCACAGGCACTGTGACAAATAGTGCAAAATCTTGGTTAGTGGACAATGGTGCCTCCAGACACATGACAGGGAACAAAGATAATCTAGTTAATTTTAAGAATGTAAAGTTCTCTTCTCAAGTTGAGCTGGGAGATGATGCAAGCTATGCAATCAAAGGAACTGGCTCAACATCATTTCAGCTAGATTCTGGATTTATGTTGCATATTGAAGATATCTTATATGTTCCAGGATTGACAAAGAATCTTATCTTAGTTGGGATTCTAGAGGATAAAGGTCACAAGGTGATCTTCATGGAGAAGAAGGCTCTTTTATGGCCCAATGATACAGAGCTCAGTTCAACCATTGTTATTGGAATCAAAGAAGGAGGACTTTACAAAGTCCCAGGGCACATTCAGGCACTAGTTCAAAACACTGTCAGTTCTTGCGAACTGTGGCATAGGAGGTTTGGGCATCTTCACTTCAAAGCGCTTCCCGGACGTCAAAAGATGGTAAGTGGTATGCCTACTTTTCAGTTTAATCATAATAGTATTTGTAAAGGTTGCATGCTAGGAAAAAACATAAAGAAGTCTTTTCCAGTTAGCAATAAAAGGGCAAAAGTGATCTTAGAATTGATTCATTCAGATGTATGTGGGCCTATGTCCACACCTTCATTAAATGGGCATGTGTATTATGTGATTTTTATAGATGACTTCTCTAGGAAGTCATGGATATACTTCATGAAAACAAAGAATGAAACTTTTAAAAAGTTTCATGAGTTCCAAGGCTTTAATTGAAAATCAAACTGGAAAACACATTAGAGTCCTGAGATCAGAAAATGGTGGTGAGTATGAGTCTCACCAATTTGAAGACTTCTGCAAGGAAGTAGGAATCAAGAGACAACTTACAGTTCCATATAACCCCCAACAGAATGGTGTAGTTGAGAGAAATAACAAAGCTATTTGTGAGGCAGCTAAAGTAATGATGCGTGATCAGGATCTTCCTACATCTCTTTGGGCAGAAGCTACAAGTACTACTGTTTACATCTAGAATAGAAGCACTCATGCTATTCTGGGAAATGAGACTCCAAAGGAAGCATTTATAGGTAAGAAACCAGATGTGGGGAACTTATGGATCTTTGGGTGTCTTGTCTACATTCATGTGCCAAAAGATAAGAGAGCCAAAATGGAACCATCATGTAAGAATTGAATCTTTGTGGGGTACAGTGAAACATCCAAGGCCTACATGATCTATGTACCTGGTGAAAGACATATTGAGGTAAGCAGGGATGTCTCATTCCATGAAGAAGCTGCTTTTAAACATTCCAAAGAATTGCAGCTTGATACATAGATGGAGGAGCCTGAAGCTTCTCTGGTACATGTTTAAGAGTCATCCAGTTCAAATATGCAGAGGGAGGAGTTAGATGAGCCACTAGATCTGGATGATCTTGTGGAGCCTATAGAACATGTAGAGAGACCTTTGGATGCGCCTCAATCTAAGAGGAAACCTGCTTGGTGTAGATAGATTATGCAGGAAGCAAAATCACATGGTGCTCCATCATGTACATTCAGGGAAAGTAAAAGACCTCAAAGGTTTGCAGGCTATGTGACACAGATGTCTCAGATTAGTAATGCAGAACCCACCACATTTGAGGATGCTGTTCAACAAGAAGTATGGAAAGATGCCATTATGGAAGAATATCAATCCATCATGAAGAATGATGTGTGGGAAGTGGTTCCTAGGCTAGAAGGAAAATCAGTGGTCACCTCCAAATGGTTATTCAAGATTAAGCATGCGGCTGATGGAAGTATTGAGAAATACAAAGCGAGATTGTGGCTCATGGTTTTTCTCAAAGGAAGGCATTGACTATGATGAAACATTCGCCTATTGCAAGGTACACTTCCATCAAGACCATCATATCCCTTGCTTCAGTTCTGGGTTGGAAACTTCACCAGATGGATGTTAAAACAACATTCCTCAATGGTCAAGTTGAGGAAGAGGTATATGTAGAACAACTAGAGGGATTTGTGATTCACAGGAAAGAATCACATGTGTGCAAATTGAGAAAAACACTGTATGAGCTTAAGCAGGCACCAAGGGCATGGTATTCGAGAATTGATAGTTATTTTCAAAACTTGGGGTTCTCCACGAGTGCTGCAGATCCCAACCCGTATTTTAAGGTTGTGAAAAATCATCCATTGATATTAGTGTTATATGTTGATGATCTGTTCCTTACAGGAGAGGAACATTTGATAGCCCTTAAGAGGGAGCTCACTTCTGAATTTGAAATGAAAGACCTTGGTCTCATGCATTATTTCCTTGGTCTGGAAGTGTGGCAAAGATCAGTTGGGATCTTTCTGTCTGAAGGAAAGTACACAGTTGATGTACTGCGCAGGCTTGGTATGTTGGATTGTAAATCCATGTCTACTCCCATGGTATCCAACATGAGAAAGTTGAATGAGTCAGATTCTGGATCAGACTTGGTGGATCTAACCATGTACAGGCAACTAATTGGATCTTTGATGTATTTGATTCATACAATGCCATATATTTTCCTTGCAGTGAATGCCTTGAGTCAGTTCATGTCTGAACCGAAACACAGGCATTGGGTTGCTGCGAAACATGTGCTCGGGTATTTGAGAGGGTCCATTGCATTTGGACTAAAATACTCTTCTAGTGGTGGAGTGTTGCTTCATGGGTATGCTGATTCAGATTGGGCTAGAAGCTCAGTGGACCGAAAGAGTACTTTGGGTTACTGTTTCAATTTAGGTTATGCCATGATATATTGGTCCAGCAGGAAACAAAGTTCAATTGCACAGAGTACAACAGAAGCTGAGTATATAGCAGCCAGTGTTGCAAGCAGAGAAGTAGTATGGTTGAGAAAACTGCTGTCCGGATTGTTTCAAGAGAGGCTAGAAACACCAGTTCTCCATTGTGATAACCAAAGTTGTTTGAAGCTCACAAAGAACCCAGTCTTCCATGACAGGTCCAAGCATATTGAGATGAAATACCACTATATCAAAGACATGGTCCAAAAAGGTGCCATCAAATTACAGTACATTTGTACTGATGAGCAGATAGCATACATTCTGACTAAGCCTTTGTCCTTTGGAAAATTTGTGCACTTCCGGGACAAGCTTGGTGTAGTTGAGAATGTCACCCTCGCTGAGAGGGAGTGTTAAAGTTTGCAGCAGAGTGAGTCATTCTCCAAGACTGCCTTGTATAGGCTGACTTGAGACTTGGAGAAGAGCCTTATTTGAGACAAGGCAAAAAGTCTTGTGAGCTTTGTATAAGAAAAAGCCAAGACAAGAGTATATTGTTGATCAGTGTTATTTGTGACAAGATCGAGTGACCTGATGTGTTGAGGTATTACCTTGTGTAGGCAAAAGTGGTGTGTGAGGTTTTCCTAGGTCAAGCAATTGACCATTAGTGGAGAACCAAATGGTCACATCCTGAGACAAATGATCTTTCTTATACGTGAGATGCAAATGATGTATATGTGATGAGGTAGCATGATGGCACGTGAGACCATGGTTGCCATGAAAGACTTGTGATTGCTGGAAGAAAGAAGAAGAGCCGGGCTTGTAGAAAAGTCGAGTTGCAAAGATGAGCTGCAAGTCAAGTTGCAAAAGTCGAGTCATGCAAAGACGAGTTGTCAAAGAGTCGATTTGGTAAGTTGAGTTAACAAAGTCTGCATGTAAAGTTGAGTTAACAAAGTCGAGTTGAAAAGTTAACAAAGTCTGCATGTAAAGTCGAGTTGGTAAGTTAAGTGACAAAGACGAGTTGTCAAGTCTGCATGTAAAGTCGAGTTGGTAAGTTGAGTTACTAAGACGAGTTATCTTAGTTAAGTCAGGTGATGAAGATGAGTTCCATAGCGAGTTATGGAGAAATAATTATTATTAATAAGACTCCTCAGTGCTTGACAAAGTGATATTGAATACTCGTTGAAGATACAACGAAGAAGGAAGCCTTGCTGCTCATGGGATCTTTGCAATAAGGACAATTTGTTTTCAGGTTTCGGGCTGCTAACTTCTACTAGAGTTTGAGCTAGCTTTAAAGCTAGATTTGGACAACAAACTCTCATGGTTGTAAGCTTCTGTGGTTGTGGTAAATTTGTATATGCTCCTAGCTCATTCATTTGCTAATAAGAAAGATCATTTGTTGGTTTTTTCCCTCAAGCTTGAGAGAGTTTTTCCAGGGTAAAATCCTTGTGTTATCGTGCATGCTTCTATTCTATTTCTATTCTTGTATCTTTGCATATTTCTGTGAATAAATTATAAATCAACAAGAAGTATTTTTCAAAAATATTACAGATTTGAACTATATTTAAATTTCAACAACGCGAAGCCCTTAAGTGCACAAAGCGAACATTGGCACGAAGGAGAAAACGAAGTTCATGAATATTGGTGATTATTGGAATGATGAGACTGTGGAAAAGATTGTAGACCTATTGCACGAGTATCAAGATCTCTTTCCGACAACCTTTTCAGAGATGAAAGGAATAGTTGGGGAATTAGGCGAAATGAAGTTCCCGTTAAAACCAGACGCTAAGCCAATAAAACAAAGACGTACAGATTGAATCCAAAGTACAAAGAAAAAGTGAAAGCAAAACTTGATAGAATGATAGAAGCTGGTATCATTGAGCCCGTCACAGAGTCCGAATGGATAAGTCCCATGGTAGTTCAAGATAGGAAAACATGTGGTATTAGAATTTGTGTAGACCTAAGGAAGTTGAACGATGCCTATTTACATGACCCTTTTTCGACTCTCTTTACAGACGAAGTGTTAGAAAACGTAGGAGGGTAGGAGGCCTACTCATTCACCGATGGCTTTTCAGGATACCATCAGATAAAGATTGCGCCAAAAGACAGGCATAAGACGACATTTGTGACAGAATGGGGGAGCTTCAAGTATACCATGATGCCATTTGGGTTAAAGAATGCACCTGCTGTGTTTTCTAGAGTAGTTGTCGCAACCTTTAAGGAGTTTATTCATAAGTTTCTTGAAGTATACATAGACGATTGGGCTGTGTTTAGTTTATTGAAAGATCACATAGAAATTTTATGGTTGATGCTTGATAGATGTAGACAATA
>JASDQU010436358.1:64875-76574 GCA_032191745.1 Picea mariana | reverse complement strand
ATCCCCCATCAATGACATGAAACAGACATAGAGATGTAATTGGTAGATCAAAATAACATGGACTAACACGGGTTTTGAGGCAAGATATTTGTGATGGCTGACTCTAGAGGCGGATACTTCCCTTGAACACTGAGGCACAACAGCAGAAACATGACATGGACCAAAACTTCATGATGAAATGGATGTTGTCACTTATGTCAAGTGACCCAAAGGAGTGAAAGAAACTCAAAGGATTGGCTCAATGCAGAGGTTCAACAGATTATAATGCGTGCAAATGACAAAGTGTCGTGTTCAAGGGCGACTCTAAGAATTATTTGGTAATGTTCTCAAGAGACTACTTGGCTTACTTCTTTCAAATTTTCCCCCATCCAGATAGACGAGTACATGTTTTTGATTTAATGAGCTCGAGGAGGATAACACATGCTTGATATAACTCACCTTCGGTAAGTTCCTCTTCTTTTGTTTAACGAACCGGAAGAAGTAGGGGTTCGGTCTCGTATGGGTCTGTCGATGTTTTTTTTAATGAGTCCAAAGATAGAAAACTCAAAGGTTTTTCATGATTATAGAGTTTGGAAAAACACTTAAAAGAGAACTCTCTCGGTTCCTTTTTCGTACAGTAGTCTAACGAGACCGAAAAAGAGATAAACTATCGCTTGAAAGACGCCCTTTCGAACCTTTTAACGAGCGTGAAAGGAAGCCAGATCACTCGACAATCTTTTCATATTTAGAGAGTCTGAAAAGAGTTTAAAGATGACTCCAGGGGGGTTCCTTTTTCGTGTGTCCATGCGGGTCTGAAAAAGAGATAAAAGTCTACCCGATGTGTTCTCATATTTTCGAGCTTGAGAACGAACTAAGACTATGTTCATGAGTGTGACAAGGTAAATAATCAATCAGAACTGCTAGGAAACCTGCGATGTCAAAACTGCAATCCAGAGGTTTAATGAAGCCATTAGATTGTTAGAGAAACCCACAAATAACTATACCTTATAAAAAATGGGAATTTATAAATAGTAATACAATGAAAATTCCATTTACCATTTCATTTTGCATAAGGATTTGTAGCAGTGGAGATTCTCTCTTTGGAGGTGGATCTTGTTTCGCTTGATACCACAGCTACGATTGACCGTTTCTCTTGCCATTCGGACCAGGTAGATCTTCATCTCCCCTTCTTTCAATCACATGGTTTAATATTCATTTTCATAGCATCATTTAATTTTAAAAAATGAATCCCTAAGTCGCCCCAAAAAAGATCAAATCGACCTCTATTAAAAACGATGGGAATAAGACATTATTTTGCAAAAACGTGTTTAAAAGATGATAGCAAAGATGCCAACGCCTTAATACCTAAGTGGATGGGTCATTTTTGTCAAAGAACCCATAAGAAATTCTCACATATGCCCACGCAGCCATAATGGAAATCGTTTTCATTTAAAAACGTTTTATTGTTGTGTGATGGATATTGAATGGCAAAGAGAGGGCGTGATGATTATAAAAGAGGGTGTGGTATTTTTAAACAATGTGGGCATCGGATTTCATGTTTTTAAATTGCTTTAAGAAATTGCCGAAAATTGCCGAAAAAGTGAAATAATGAAATTCTTTGCTTTTTGTTTTGTAGGTGATTTCGGTGATCATGATCGAGTGGAAAGAACGAGAGCATGAGATGGATGACTTGGCTGCCTTGCAGAGTCCTTGCACACAGGCCGCATTGAGAGCTTGTGGCTTACTGAAATTCTTCAAATTGCAAAAAATGAAGAAGGAGATTTTATTGCTTGAGCACATGATCAGCTTGTGGGATGTCGTGGAGCAAGGGTTCCGGATCGGAACACAACTTCTAACCATCGAGTTGGAAGACGTATATCTCTTGACTGGCCTCTCGAAAAGAGGGGTTCCTATATCTTTTTCTGGGAAGAGGGTGCTTCCTGAGCAAGTGGGCGTGTATCTGGAACATCATTGTGTCCCAGGAGCAAGATTGGTAAGGGGTAGAATCCCTATCAAGGATATCCGAGAGTTACCCCTCCAATCCATTTTGTTTGCCATCATGAGCGTGACGGGAAGCACTGGTGCAGATATGGCATCGAGATCACAGATAGATTATGGCGTACAGTGTTTGGAGCCAACACTGTTCAACTGGAGCGCATGGTTCCTTCGGAATGTGAAGGAACAGGTTTCGCGGTGTAGGATGGGGCAGAAACAATTCGGATATGGCTCTTTTCTGGTCTCATTTTTCTTAGAGTGCATTCCCCAGATGCATCCTCATATAGCACTGACAGTGCGACCGGTGGATGAACCACGGATGGAGAGGTGGACTAGTCTGTCTCCGAGGTTAGTAGCGGAGTCGGAGTTTCGTTTTACCGGTGACTTCTTCGTTTGGCTAAGGCGGTAGTATCTTTGGATAGAAGACTTCCCGTATGCTTCACGGGAGCATGGATTTGATTCTACCCGTGGGGGAAGATTGGGATGCGTCAGGTAAGAGACTGAGAAATACCTTGTCTAGTTTTTGTTTTTTATAAGTTTTTTAATATATATATTTTTTTGGGGTACGTAGAAGATTTTTTAATGGACGTATTGTTTTTAACATGCAGACAAGGGAGCAGTGCGCCCGACTGAGATACAGATACTAGGACGTCGTGGGGGTGCTCTGGTTGCAGCAGATCTAGGAGTACCAGTGATAGGTCTCCGGGAGGTTGAAATAAACCTTCAAGGCCTCACGATGGGCATTCCTCCTCTGCGGAGGGGAGAACTGCCTTTACATCTGCAGAGGCACACTGTAGGAGTGCCAGAGAATGTCAATTCTCTATTGAGATGCGTAGTGCGTGCAGTGATATGTTACTCTCAGCACAATGTAGTGCAGGGAGATTAGAGTCTCTCTGGTGATCTTATTTTGTATGACTTGTCAGGCGATGTTGTATGGGTGTAAAGACCCAACATTTTGCTCTTCTAAATACTTTTTTGATGTAATCAAAACATTTTCAGTCACGCTATGTATATATATACAGTTCCGAGTTTTTTTTACAGTGCCAAATGATTTTTACATGATGATGCCTTTAATGTGATGTGTTTTAATTTACATGTGATGTACAATTTTGCTTTCCTTTATGAAATCTTATATATGGGCAAGATACCGATCCATGATGTAATTAGCTAACGAATCTGAAACATTGTTGAGTTCTCTTGGAATATGTCTATATTCAATGTAATCAAAGATTCGTTCGAGACGGCGAACTTGTAGGTGGATACGTAGCAGGATAGGATTATGAATAGCGTAGATACGATTGAGTTGATAGACCACGAGTTGGGAGTCTAAGTAAACAATGATATGAGAGATACCTAGGGAGGAGGCTTGGGTTAAGAGTCCGATGACAGCATGATATTCTGCCATGTTATTGGTCGTTGGTCCTAAGCAAATACCTCCTGAACTCACCACCTCGTCAAATTGGTAAATGACCCATGCTGTCGAAGCAATGTTTCAGGTGTGTCGACTAGCGCCATCCAAAAACCCGACAAAGATAGGAAAGAAAGATGTCATCTGCGCATGAAAACACAAGGCACAGTCATGAGTGGCAAGGGTAAAGACTCAAGCACGCGAAAGAAACAGACACACCAAACTAAAATACAATAATGTACAAAGTACACATGCTGGGTGATCTAGGCATAGTACTTTTTAAGGTAAAACCCGTTTCGGGGCTCTCCTAGGGAAATTCCATCATAATCGACTAACTCGTAGGCGCCTCTGTGTATAACACGTTTCACAATGTAAGGACGATGCCACAGAGGTTCTAACTTACCTATCCCCAATTTGTCATGAGTCTGGTCATAAACGAGGACTAAGTCTCCTTCTGCAAAAGTTCGAGGATGGACGGATTTGTCGTATTGATTTTTAATCCGTTTCTGATGTGCCTTGTTAACGAGAGTGACATCACGACGTGTTTCGTCCAGTTTGGATAGATATAAGAAAAGTTCCTCTTCGGAAAAAGTATGGAGTAGGAGTTCTACTTTAAGTTTCAAAGATGGAATCTCGCACTCGATTGGTAAAATGGCTTCGATGCCATATACTAACTGGAAAGGAGTAAATCTAGTTGCGGTTTTCACGGAATTACGGTAAGCCCAGAGAGCGGAGAAAAGTTGTAGATGCCAGGATGTCTTGTTTTCCCCTACCATGCATTGAATCATGGTTTTTAGGACTTTGTTGATGGCCTCGACTTGTCTGTTGGCCTGAGGATAGTATGGGGATGAGTTTTCGTGGCGAAAACCCAATTTGACATGCAATTCGCTCATCATATGGTTCTTAAAGTGTGCACCGTGATCAGTGACAATGGCGCGTGGTACACCAAAATGAGTTATGATGTGGTTAAAAAGAAACAGAGCTGCGGTACGACCATCGTTAAGAAAGGTAGGCATAGCCTCAGCCCATTTTGTAAAGTAGTCGACGGAGACGATTATATAACTGTGCCCCCCGACTGAGGTAGGATTACATTGCATGAAATCGATGCCCCACTTAGTGAATGGGCCGATGGCGATAATGGGGTGCAGCATAGTAGGGTGGTTGTCTGCCTTGTTGTTAAAAACTTGGCAGGGTGGGAACTTTTTGACTGCCTCGATGCAATCTTTCAAAATCGAGGGCCAAAAATAGTCGGCACGTAGGATTTTTTGGGCCGTGGCCATCCTAGAAAGGTGACCGCCACAGGCTCCAAGGTGACAATCATTTAGAACACATTCATCCTTTGCGTGATTCAGACATCGTCGGAGGATAGTGTCAATACCATGGCGATACAAGGTGTCGCCGACGATAAGATAACGACGAGAATGGTGGAGAATACGTCGACGCTCTTCACGGGAAATGTTGGGCTGAAAACGTTGGGTTTGGAGGTAAAGGAGGATGTCTCCATACCAAGGATCAGAGGTGTTGATGAGGAAAAGAGTTTTATCGGGGAGAGAATCTCTAGGTTCGATGTCTTCATCAACATGGGGGAGATCGCAGATAAGCTCTGCAAACACCAGGGACTTTTTGGCTTTGGACTTTGTAAATTCAAGATCGAATTCTTGAAGGATGATGATCCATTTAGAGTATTTTCCCCCAAGCACTTGACGTGTCAATACATGGTACATGGGGTTGGATTCCGCAATCACCGTGGTGGTGCGTAGTAAGATGTAATGGCGAAACCTTTGGACAGCGATAACGACTGCCAAGCCAGTTTCTCTACATGTGAGTATCGGAGTTTGGGTCCAGATAGACTCTTGCTCAGGTAATAGATCACATGTTCCTCACCGTTGGGGTCCTCCTGAACCAACACCATTGCAATAGTGGAAGTGGAGGCAGCTAAGTAAAGGATGTAGTCCTTTGTATACTCCGGAGGATGTAACAAAGGTGCATGGGTCAGAGCATGCTTGAGAGCATCAAATGACCATTGAGCGATGTCATCCCAGATGAAAGGGGTGTTTTTTCTGTAGTAACCGCATGAATCCTTTAGTTATCTCAGCGTAGTTACAAATGAAACGGCGAAGGAAGTTTGTTTTTCCTTGAAAACTTTGGACTTGGGTTAAATTAGTGGGTGAGGGTAAGGCCAGAATAGCCTTGATTTTTAAGGGGTCCACCCTAATCCCGTATTTAGAGACAATAAAACCGAGGAGTCGACCAGATTCAACAGCAAAAATGCACTTATGTGGGTTCAAGCGGATACGGTATAACCGACATCGAAGAAAAATAGCTCGTAAGTGATCAACATGATCAGATCGATTGGATGAGTGGGCAGGTAAGTCGTCGAGGTAAGGTTCTGCGATATGATTGATATCGTGGAAAGCGTATGACATGGCCCACTGGAAATTAGCACCAGCATTTTTGAGACCAAAAGGTAGCTTTCGATAGGCGAAAGTTCCCCATGGGCAGATAAAGGTTGTCTTATGTTGATCAGCAGGTAAGATTTCAATCTGGTTATACTCGGAGAAGCCATCCATGAAAGAGAAGATTACACTCCCAGCATAATTATCGATGATTTGGTCGATGAAGGGCATAGGGTAGTTGTCCTTTGGACAAGTTTTGTTGAGATCCCGATAGTCAACACAAACATGGATGGTTCCTTGTTTTTTGGCAACCGAAACAAGGTTGGAGACCCATTCTGTCAAAGGGACAGGATAGATAAAGCCAGATTTTAGAAGTTTCTCGACTTCTGCCTTTATGGCTGCAATTTTCTTGGGATGAATCAGGCGGAGTTTTTTTCAAACAGGTTTCGCGCCAAGGTAAGTCTTGATTTCGTGCACGATGATCTAAGGGTTGATCCCTGGCATTTCCTCGTAGCTCCAAGCGAAGACATCGCGAAATTCTTTAAACAGAGCGGTGTAAGAGACTACTTCTTCGGGTGTGCAATTAGCACCAAGGTTAATGTTTTCCACAACACCTTCTTTGATCAAAATATCAATAACGATCTTGGTAGAGATATTACCCATATTACCCTCAGAAAGAGTATCTTGTATGAGGATGGGAGATTGTGGAGAATGGGTAACATCAGGAGGGAAGACAGAGTGTATGTCTAGGTGAATTTCCTCCAAAGGTAGAAGAAAATAAGATCGATGATGGTTATCATCCCAAGGTACGTCGTTAATGCTAAGAATTTCCATTATAGATTCATTGGAAGGGAAAATTTGGGAAATGTAATCAATTGCGGATGATAGGGAATCCAACCATGAGGGCATCGAGTAGGCATCAGGTGCCAATAAATGTGGGTTGTCCGGAGAGGGAGAGGTGGATTGAATAGCTACGTATTCGGCCTTGGCTAGGCTAAGTGGCATGATGTCACCGAGCACATCGAATTCCATAGGACTAGGTACAATCCAAGGATCAGATGATTCCAAAGATTGATAAGGCATAGTCGAAATCATATTGACGGTGGAAATATGATGTGTGGTGGGTGGAAGTGGTGTAGGGAAGGTACCCATAAGGCTAGAATCTTTCAATAAGCCAACACCAACGCTTTCATACGTAATTGGGTGGTCTCCCAAAAAGGGAATGTTGTTGGTGACAGGGACGCGAGCGTCGAGTGTACAGAAATCAAGCTGATTGATAGTGACAATTTTGCCTTGATGGGGGAATTGTACACATCGAAACACCGATAAGGAAACGGCAGTCATAGCATAGAACCAACTTCTTCCAAGTAGTAGGTTGTAATCAAGGGGGGGCATCGACCACCTCGACATCAACAGTAATAGTTTTGTCGCCCAACTGAACGGCTAAGGATTGTAACAGTCTGTGGGGATGAAAACCTTGCCCATCGAAAGCGCATAACATCGTAGGGGATTTGTTAAGAGCAGGTTACTTTAAGCCTTTCCAACAAGCTAAAGACATGACACAAGTAGAGGCTCCCTCATCCAAGATAGTTCGGTGGATTTGTTGATTGTGAACAACAACATCGATCTGAAAGGCTAGTTGGTGAGAGAGTCAGGGTTGATGGTCATCCAGATTAAACGTGAGGTTATTTGATGACTCTGGATCGAAAGCACCGATGGCAGCTAAGAGTGTTCTACGTTGGCTGGGACAGTGTTGTAGAACTTCCAGAGCAGACATAGCACATGGTTCTTGAGCCAAATCTTCAATGATGTTGTAGTTTTGGGAAGCCCGTGAACTAGGATTAAAGGTGGATTTCTAGATAGTGCTCTTAGGAGGGCCTAAAATGGAGTCAAGCGAAGGTTTCTCAATCTGAAGTGGCCCGGATGGAGGGCTAGTAGACGGAGGACTAACAGAAGATGGTAACGGGTCCGGCGAAGAACCGTTAGTAGTCTTCGGCTTATCAGGTTTAACTGGTGTGTCATATGTCGCAGTGCGAGTGGTCAGATTAACCCCATTAAACATGTAAATGTGGGCACTTTTCGAGGCCTCATCATGGGGTTGGTTGGAACTGCCCCCTAGAGTGGGGGTTTGAGCAACCAAAGATTGTTGGTGTGGGAAAGGCTGAGTAAGCACAGCGGGTTGTGAATTTCCCTTAAATATCTTGGCCACTTCATCGCGATGTGGACAGTCTCGGGTGTAGTGATCATCACCACAAACGAGACATGGGAATTTCAGTTTCCGTTGTGGTTGTTTCCCGACAGCAGGGGTTTGTGGTTGATTTTTTGGTTGTTCATTGTTGTTGTTTTTCTTTAGTTTATTTCTTGCTTTCTTTTTGCCCCCAGGTTGTTGTGAAGGGGTTGATTGGACCGCATTCACCTCAAAGACCTGAGTTTGAGGTGGGGTAGAAGAGGGTGCAGTCAAACTCGGAGCAGGCATCGGATTAGACTGCTGGATTGTTTCAGTCGACTGGGAAGTAGATTGGGTTTTGAAGGAGCCAATAACTCCATCCGCGTGCGAGGTAGACGATGGTTTGGATGGATCATTAGTGGCACGAGTAGCATTCGGTATCAACTCGTACAGAGTACCAGACTGCGAATAAACCAAATCTAAGTACTGGGCCCGAGCAATAGCTTCTTCCTTTATGACTACACCACCCATGGCAACATCACGAGCGATCAGGGGTAACAGTGATTTAGTGAACCATTCCGCTAATAATTGATTAGGAATGACCACTTTGATTAGCCTTCATCATCGTCTCCATTCATGAATATGATCATAGATATGTACGGAGGTTGTCTGACGAAGGGAGGTCAATAGTTCAGTACCCATCTCGTATCGAATGGGTAGTTGGAAGTGTGTGAGGAAGGACATGGTAAGGGAGTTGAAATCGTGAAAAGAAGCACGTGGTAATTCAATATACCATTTCGCTGCAGAGCCTGTAAGCGTTCATTGGAAAAGACACAAACGTATAGAATCATCCATGAGGGAGTTGGATGAACACCACAAATGGAAAGTCATCACGTGGTTGTTTGGGTCTTCTTCGGACTTTCCGTCGAATTTTGGGATATCAGAAGGAAGTTTAGCTAGAATAGCTGGCCAAACCGGAGAATGAAAAATAGGATCATTCGTTAACCGAGACAAGTCTGGAAGGTTCAGGGTTGCTAGGAAAGGTAGTTGTCGGTTAACCTGTGGGTAATACTGGTGTGGCATAGGGACACCAATAAGGCCATACACTGGGTTATGCGGATAATTGTAACTATTGGGCCCTCTTGTATAAGTTTGGTGTTGACCAGGGTACACAGGATTTGAGGTGTTTTGAGAAACATGTGCGAGCGGAGGATAACCGGATGGGTTTTGAGGATTATAAGTTGGATTTGGCATTTGTCCATAAGGAGGTTGTTGTGGAGCTTGCGAATTGTGCCCCCCGAGAATTGTGGGTTTCCTGGAAAAGGGATATTCCAAGGATTAGGTGTGGTAGACACATTTTGTCCATGTGGTTGATGGTAAGCTCCAGATTGAGGTTGCCCCCCAGCATGAGGGTGCCCTCCAAATGGAATTTGTCCTCCGGTGGGAGGATGCCCCCCATCTTGAGGTAGAGTTCCCGGGATTTGAGAACCAGACGTAAATGACTGACCGATACCGCTGAACGGATTAAGACCACCAAGACCGGTCCCTCCGGGTTGTTGGATAGGTATGGAACTTCATGGCATAACTTGGGTAGTAGTGGTAGCAGAAAAATTCAGTGCTCTGTACCCAAAAGGGAGTGATAATGTAGGTCTAGGTGTTACAGTTGTGCCAATTGCAGCTTGGCTAACCACCGCATTACCGGCAGGAATAGTCGGAATGTGAGGGACCATTGTAGAATGGGTCATCTGGAGAGAAAAAGTAGACCTTGAGCCGACAGACGATGTGTTCAGATTAATGAACTGTGTGGTTGAAAAAATGGTAGTACCGTTAAAATGGTTTAAGGGTACGGTGTAGGTGATAGGCGGGTCGGCACCTATTCCTGTTCCATAAAGATCGTGCACCATGCGCGGTGGACTTCGAACAATGTCTGCGGTCCAAAAGGGGTCATTGACTAAAGGGTTTGAATGAGACCTAGCTGGAATGTCAGAAGGATTGACGATGACAAATTCACCGACTGAATTCAGTTGGAGAACACGTCGCTCATATCCCTCCGGAATGTGGAAAGCTTCTGGAGACTCTGAAACAATTCGAAAATTCTCTAAAGCATGGAAGTGAAACAGATGGAATTATGACTCAGTCTCCAAAAAATGCATCAAATATGATAAGCATTCATTTCTTTTCGATGAACATCTATTTAAGGGAGAGAGAGAGAGTTCTTTTCACTAACAAACACTAATAAGGAATGTCCTCAAATGAATTTTTTCAATCAAATCCGATGTGGTGCTAAAACTTTTTGAAAATACCTTCTAATATGCAAAATCAATCATGAAGATGTCTCTTTATTGTTTGTATGTGAATAATGATTAATTCGAAACAACACTTTTCTTGCCAATTATCCTTTTGGATCAAGGAAACTTAGATAAACACAAGTAGGTTTCGTACAAACAATACACCCTCTTGTTGCGATCAAAAACAAGAAGCAAAAGAGAAGGAAAAAACAAAGAAAAACCAAGAAATTCACACCAAGAGAAATGTCTAAGAACAATGACCTCAACTAAAACCAAATAGAGAGATTCGTAGGCTTCTGATGTTCTTCACCAGAGTTTCTTGCTCAGCCAAAAGGAGAGAACAAAAATGCATTGGTTTCAAACTCCCAATCAGCAGAAAAACTCAAAAATAATGAAAGAGGCTACAAAATCCAAATAGCAAGGTATTTGTTCCTCAGAAAGAGGGATGTCAAAGTTGAATGGGAAGAAGCATTGACTCACAGAGAGGCTCAGCAGGTGAAACACAGAGATTAGACCCTGGAAAGAGCAATTCTGGAAAGTTTTTTGGCCAAAAGAGGGTTGGCACTCTATTGTAAAGGAAAAGGAGCATTATAGCGCTTTGTGTAAGGCAGTCAAGGAGCGTTGGTGCTCTGTTAACACAGCCATAGGGGCGCCAGGTTCAAAAAGCTCCTAAAAATGTCAAAAAATCCAAAAATTGCAGTCTAGTCTCGGCAATCAAGCTGAGTGTAATGGGGTAGGGAGTCAATCATCTCATGAAATCAATCAAAAAGGGGTGAGCCAGGTCTGAAAACAATCAAGGGGTAAGACAAGTTCTATGAGGAGAAATCAAAACAAAAAGGTTTCGATTTGAGGATTTCCCCAGTGGAGTCACTAGTTTCTGTTGAAGGAAAATCTCCCTATGGATAGGTAGATCTCCTCTTGAGAGCTAGAGTCTTAACTCTTAAGATAGAAGATGCTTAATGTGGACACTAACTTCCTTTCAGATCTATACAAACTAATGCATGAGGAGGAAGGAGAACATAAGTACCTTTTTACCGACGTTTGTCCCTGCACGCTCCGAGTTGAGCTCCAATCATTCACTCCTTGATGATCCCTGTAGACAAACAACAATACAAACACTTCCTACTCTATTGATATTAGCTCAAAAATAGATCTATCTATCAACGATAAGTTCATGTACAATTAAACACAAACTAGAAAGAAACAATCCAAGAGTATCATATTAATGAGAACAATGACAGAAGTAGCTTACAGCCGTAGATGCGAATGTGGCAGCTTCATCGAGTCCCCTTTGTCTAACCCTTGCTCAAAAGATCCACAACCTAGATGATAGCAGCTTCACTAATTACTCTCCTCTAGCTCACTGTGTGTTTCCTATGAGATCATAGGTTTCATGCTTGCAATTCTTCCCCCCTTTCCACCATCATAGAGCCTGCTTATATAGGTTAGGAAAGGCTTAACCTCTT
>JASDQU010436357.1:57428-70646 GCA_032191745.1 Picea mariana | reverse complement strand
ACATGGTGTCCTTCTAGAGATTTATCCTCTTGGAATCCATGATCAAGAAGAGGAGTTTGAGCATGGTTTTCTGATTTCAATCTTGTTAAAAAATGAAACCAATTGTGAGGATAGTTTCTGCGTCTTTGTAGAAACCTTGATATAAAATGAAATAGAGTTTATGAGCATAGTTCTTGTTTTTGTGTCAAGCTCATTAAAAAATGAAATAGAGGTATGGGGATTGAACCTGGATTCTCGAGCATAGTTCTTCTTCCTATGTCAAGATCGTTAAAAAATGAAATAGATTCCCTCCTCTTCGATTGAGTCAAGTACTTCGTTACATATATTTTTTGAAGCTTCATTCCATCTACGTATGAAATTTGATGAAATGAAGCTTGGGGGGCATTTTCTTCCAGCCTCTGGACTTCATGCTGAAGTTAAAACTCTAACTTCTTAAGCTGGGGGATAAATACCAACCATCTCTCAGTTATGCGTTGGGAAGTCCAAGCATAGTTTTCTATGGTTCAATATTGTGTAAAAATGAAACCACCTACTCCAAGCATAGTTTTTTCTAGTTCAAGCTTGTGTAAAAATGAAACCAGGTCCAAGCAAAGTTTTGTTTAGTTTTAAGCTTGTGTAAAAATAAAATCTATCCCAAGCATAGTTTTGTTTTGTTTTAAGCTTGTGTAAAAATGAAAATAATCCCGAGCTCAGTCTTTGTTCTTTCTCGTGCTCATAAATACCCGAGAATGTAAATGAGTATACTTTTATCACTTTTTTGGACTCGTAAAGGTTATAAAAAAAAGGAACCCCATGGAGTTCCTTTTAAGCTCTTTTCAGACTCTCTAAACATGAAAAGATTGCCGAGTGATCTTGTTCTTTTCACGCTCGTTAAAGTATTTGAAGAAAACGTCTGTTAAGCAGTAGTTTATCTCTTTTTCAGTATCATCAGACTACTTTATGGAAAATGACATTTTGGAGTTTTCTTTAAGTGTTTTTCTGACTCTCTAAACATGAAAAACCCCTCAGTTTTCTTTCTTTGGACTCGTAAAAAAAACATCGAAAGGCCCATATGGGACCGAACCACTCCATCCTAGGGTTCGTTAAACATACTCTGAGGTACTCATCTGAAGGATGAGCTTACAGTTGAAGAATATGTTATCCTCCTCAAGATTGTGTAAAAATAAAGAGGTGCTCGCCAAAAATGGTGGGGGAAAAATTGGGAAAGAAATGTATCTAAACCTGTATTCTATGAAGAGTCTCTTTTGAACATGACACCCTTTCACTCGATTTGTGTCTAATTTGGAAAATCCACTTGCCTCTTGATCATACTCTATAATATTACAAACTGGTCTTAGATCCCTGTTGTTGAGTCAGTTTTTCCAAGACAGTTGTCGTGTCATCAATGTATTCAAAGAGAAGTTCAACCTGGAAAGCCTTCCATTGCATCGGCCATTTCTGCAGTCCGTAAGACTTCTATTGTGTTGGTCATCCCTGAGTCAGTCCTGAATCACTTGTTACTCTGATCTACCTCAAATATTTTTACCCGTTTCATGTCATTGATGGGGGATACATTAAGCCCTTCCTTTGACGAGTCTTTTCCTGTCAACTTCAATTCATTATCAAAGAATTAGACTTAGAAACTAATTGGTACCTTGGAACTTGCATGCCTCAATGGAAGGTTTCCTCGCTTTCGACAGTGGGTTTTCATTATTGACCCCTAATCGAGAGATTCCACTAAGTGTTTGACTTCATCTCATTAATTCACATTCATTGGATTGTACTAGTGTACCTTAGGAGTCAATGACATTAATGGTGATTTCCCTCACACTTGTTAACGATATTAATTAATGACCAGTAATCAAGTGGTTTCTACCATGTTCGACTTCAACACATGTATTCACATGGTTAGATTCGTACTATAGAGTGGTGGAGATGAAGGCCCTGGATATTTTTGACAAATTCAGGCTACGTTGGAGTATATTCAGTTTGTACTGTTGCATAGATCCACATTGTATGGCTCGTGGCTATGTTCAAATTTGAGTCTTTAACACATAGATCCATAGTGTATTTTTGGTGGCTATGTTCAGATTTGAGTCATAATGGCATAGATCCACAGTGTATGTTTGGTGGCCATGACCTGTCTTACTTGACATGGATCTTTGCATGTCAGCATTTATGCTTTGATTCATTTGTATTCTGAGTACGGGAATGCCTACCTTAGTGATGATATATTATTGTACTGCATTTCCTTGTTTGTTGGCAGGTTTCCGACCGCCATGTTCCTTGTTCCCTACACACACCCGACAAAGTATTTCAAGTATCACTTTGTTCTAACTTCATACTTTGGGGGGCTCTTTGTTACACATTATTTTCATCACCCCTATGACCGTTAATGATGTAAACCTATCCTTTGTCTTTAGAAGGATCAATGGCCCAAATTCCTAAAGAAAGAAGGGAGAAGAACTTTTCCTGAGAGAAAAAATTGTATTTTCCTTTGTAAATACCCTATTAAGGAAGGTCGTCGTAGACTGCACTATATATAAGGTGCGATGATTACTAATCATTTCCCCCTGCTCTAAATCTAGGCTACGACGTCTCTGTAGGCTGCACTATACTTAGGGTGCGACGATTTTCGTACGTGGGAAAATGAGCATCTTCTCGATGCTTCTAGAAGGAGAAGCTTCTATGGTGAGGTGGCCTCTGATCAGTTTGGATCTTACTCGCTTTTCTAATTTAGTGGGATCATCCTAACCTCCTCACCTTATCCTCTTCAACTTATAAAAGGAGAAGAGCTCTCATGGAGAAAGTTAGTTGGATTGAGCTTGGGAAATTAGCTTGGAAAAGTTGGCTATAGCCAGATTGAATAGTAACTGTGAGTAGCTATCAGATCTACCATCACAGAATCCATGGATCATAAGTGTGTGGGAAGAAAGGGACTGTTGGAAGGGACCTTATGACATCAAGGATTTGGTTGTAATCTCTCTTTCTATTATTTAACAGATGCACTTTTCTTTCCTATATGAATCGTATTTGTCCATATTGTATGATTCCTTGATCACATACATAGTTTCATATTCTCTTTCTATTATGTGTTCCTTTGCAAATATTTCTCCATAAGCCTTAAGAAGGATCTTGGATTGCATGGACGAAGTCAGATCTTCGATATTTAAAAAGTATGTCCTAGATCCATTTCTCATTTGATAATTGAAATTTAAGGAAAGAGTAGTGTACTATCTTGTTTTGTTCTAGTTTCGTAGTGAAGCTAGGGGGATTGATTTGTGTCCACACTTAACAATTAGCTTGATAAAAAAAAGAGGCAGAAGGGGAACAATCCACCATTTCCAGAAACAATCCTCAAGGATAGCCATCTTTTAGAAAGCACAAAATCGATTAGGTAGGTGGGAAAAGGCCAAGGAAAACACCCATTCAATGTTGGGGTTGTAAAGGAGACCATAAGTATAGAGATTTTCCTCACAAAAGTGACAAAGTGAGAGATGTCCACAATGTACAACAAGATGAAACAGTGGAAGACATGGGCATAAGTGTTCTAAGGATCTATGCATCCTTGGACAACAAGCAAGATGAGTTTCAATCATAGATGATTGAAGTAGAAGGTATGATCAATAACCATGCCTTTACTATTTTAATAGATTCAGGAGCTAGTCATAGCTATATTGATCCTAAGGTAGTGGAAAGATTTGTTTTTCCAAGAAGAAAGCATGATAAATCTTGGCTGGTAAAACTGGCTATAGGAGCCAAGAGAAAAGTTGTTGAGCCGGTTAAATCATGTCCAGTGGACATGAATGGGCTAAGTACCAAGGAATATTTGAACATCCTGCCCTTGGGTTCATATGTCTGTCTAATTAGTATGGCTTGGTTAGATCAACACCATGCTATATTAGACTATCATAACAAGGAATTCACTTACCTGAATGAGGAAGGGAACCCAAGAACAATCCAAGGAATTCCTAGGGCAATTACTGTCCGAGAGATATTAGCAATGCAACTGAAGAAGTGTTACAGGAAGGGATGCTAAATATTTGTAGCTCATATGGAGGATTCACCTAAGGATAAGGTGCCAAATTTGGAGGATCACTCAGTACTAAAATATTTTGAGGATGTGTTTAAGGAGATACGAGGAATGCCCCCAAAAAGAGATATTGATTTCTCTATAAATTTGATGCCTGGAGCAACTCCAGTATCAAAGACTCCCTACAGAATGAGTACACCAGAGCCGAAGGAACTGCAAATTCATCTTGAAGAACTTTTGAAGAAGGGGTATGTATTCCCAAGTGTGTCACCTTGGGGCGCCCCATTTTTATTCGTGAAGAAGAAAGAAGGGACATTGAGATTGTGCATCGATTTCAGACAATTGAACAAAGTGGCTATAAAGAACAAGTATCCTTTGCCAAGGATCGATGATCTCTTTGATCAGTTAAAAGATGCAAGGATATTCTCAAATATTGATCTCATGTTAGGATATCATCAAGTAAGCATCAGAGATGAAGACATCAACAAGACTTCCTTCAGGACAAGGTATGGTCATTACGAGTTCACAGTGGTGCCATTTGGGTTATCAAACACACCATCTATTTTCATGTGCTTAATGAATGGTGTTTTTCGGGAATATTTAGACAAGTTTGTCAATGTATTTTTGGATGATATCCTTGGATATTCCAAGTCAGAAGAAGAACATGAGCATCATTTGAGGATGGTGTTACAAGTGTTAAGAGAGCACCAGATGTATGCCAAATTGAGCAAGTGCTCATTTTATCAAAACCAAATTCACTATTTGGGGCATATCATATCCAAAGAAGGGATAGCAGTGGACCCTGGAAAGATTGAGGCCATCAAAGGGTGGGAAACACATAAGAATGTGACAGAAGTTAGATCCTTCATGGGTCTATCTAGATACTACAGAAGATTCATTGCAGGGTTTTAAGGAATTGCTCACCCAATCACTTCCTTTCAAAGGAAGGGGGTGAAGTTTCAATGGTCAACAGAACGTGAAAAGAGCTTCCAACAATTGAAGCAGTTGTTAACCAGTGCTCCAATTATGAGGATTTCTGATCTGAATGAAGATTTCATTGTTTGCACATATGCATGCAAAGAAGGACTTGGCGGAGTCCTCAGTTAGAATGGGTTTGTGATATGTTTTGAATCCTAGAAAATTGAAAGAGCATGATAGGCTCTATGCCACTCATGATTTGGAGTTGGAAAACATAGTGCACACCTTGAATAAGTAGATGTACCACCTCATGGGAAAGAGGTTTTAGATGAGGACAGACCATAATGGTCTGTAATATTTGTTTGATCAACCAACTTTGAATGCTAGGTAGATTGGATGGTTGGAATTCCTCTATGAGTATGAATTTTATATTAAGCACATCAAAGGAAACTAGAACAAAGTGGATGATGCACTTAGTAGGAGAGTGCATGAACTACATGCTACAACCATTAACATGTACAAAACTGATATTAAAGGCATAATTTTTGAGGCTGCAAAAGTAAATTTGCAGTACATGGAGTTGGTAACAAAATTAAAGCAAGGTAAAATGTAACAAAAAGTTGAAGATTATGAATTGGGAATTGATGTAATTCTCTTGTGCAGGAACATAAATTATGTACCAAATTCTCATGAATTGAGGAGTATGATTTTAAAAGAGATGCATAATGTACATTATGTTGGACACCCAAGATATCAGAAAACAGTTTCAACCATCAAGAGATAATATTATTGGCTAGGCATGAAGAGGGAGATTGCCGAATACATTGCTGAATGTTTGGAGTGTCAAAAGGTCAAGGATGAGCATAGACACCTAGTTGGGCTACTGCAACCATTACCCATTCCTCGGTGGAAGTGGTGACAATGGATTTCATCACCAAATTGCCCAGAACAAGAAAGCATCATGATGCTACAATGGTGGTGGTGGACAAGATTACCAAAGCTTCCCATTTCATTCCTATGAGGGTTACTCACAAGGAAACCAATGTTGTTGATATTTATATGAGGGAAGTAGCACACTTGCATGACATACCTAAGACAATTGTGTCTGACAGAGACCCAAAGTTTACCTCAAAGTTATGGAAAGGATTATTCAAAGGGTTTAGAACAAATCTAAACTTCAACACAACTTATCATCTCGATAGTGATGGGAAAACATAAAGAGTGAACCAAGTGATAGAGGATATTCTAAGGATGTATGTGATGGACACACCATCTAAATGGGAAGATTATCTACACTTGGTAGAATTTTCCTACAACAATGGGTACCAAGCATCACTGAAGATGAGCCCATTTGAGGCACTCATGGAAGAAAGTGAAACACACCAATAAGCTAGGACAACCCAAATGATAGAGCAGTGATTGGGCCAGAGTTGCTCAGGGAAATGGAAGAGAAAACGTTGAAGATAAAACATAATTTAAAGGCTTCCCAAGATAGGAAGAAAAGTTATGCTGACAAGGGTAGAACTCACAGGGAATTTAAAGTGGGTGATCATGTTTTCTTGAAGGTGAAGGCCAACAAAAGTTACTTGAAGTTGGGAAACTATTCCAAGTTGGCAACCAGATATTGTGGGCCATTTGAAATCCTAGATAGGATTGGACCAATATCTTGTATGATTGCATTGCCTGCATCTATGTATATACATAATGTATTCCATGTATCATTTCTTAAGAAATATATACCTGATGCTAATCATGTTATTGATTGGAATGTGATTCAGGTCGAGAAATAAAGCGCTTTTCAAGTGCATCTGGTACGCATTATGGAATGGAAAATCAAACAGCTCCAGAATCGGGCCATAGGGCTTGTAAAGGTCCAATGGGATTGGTACGATCCTGAGGACGCAACTTGGGAGCATGAATATGCTATGCGGGCATAATACCCACATATTTTTGAATATTTTTTAAAATATTGGTGTAATATGTAAATATGATGCATTGAGGATAGTGCATAAATAAGGTGAGGGGATTGTAATACCCAAAGGCCGAGCCCCTGCTGATTTGTAATGATTTTTATAGGATGGTGAGCCAAGTGTTTATAAGATAGGAGGATTATGTGTTTATTAGGCTAGAGAGCCTAGATGATGAAGACCAGGGAGCTTGATTTTGTATATATAAATATTGACATCATTAATATAATTACATCATTGCATGTAGACCAACCATGAAGAAAGAGTTATGGGGGAATAAGCTCCACTGGGAAGGGAAAGGGAATGGGCTGAGAGGCTAGGAAAAAGGGTCTAAGCTTAAGGGCTTAACCCAAGGGAATATTATAATGTATTTTCCTAAAATACTAAGCCTTGGGAAAAAAAAACCCTATTATCCTAAGTTCCTTTGGGGAAAGGAACGAACTCCAAGTGGAGAGGAACGAGCTCCCAAGAGAGCCAAGTGTCAACCTAGAGGCATGTAGATTTATGTGGGGAAATCCATCGTTGTGGGGGTTGGCTCACCATTCTGGCCATGCTCCCCATTCACTCATGCACTGAGTAAGCACGCAGTCATCCATTTTCCTCCATTGTTGAACCCTTTTCCATTGTGAACCTCGATAACTTGTGCACACTGGTATTTTTTCTAAGCTCGTACTCTAATTTACCCGATTTTTCTACTGTGGTTACTCATCTGACTTAGGAGTTGGACATAAGAAGCAGGTTGTTAGGCTTGTGGTTTTGAAGAGGCGGGTTTTCAGGCCTGTGGATTGAATAAGAAGGTTGTCAGGCTTGTTATCAACTCTGTCTAGGTGAGAGAGATTGTTGGGGAACTAATTTATCCTAGAGGGAGTCCAACAACAACTACAAATCTCTGAGAATTCCTGATCCATCCTGTAGCTGAAGCCTTGGAAGGGAAGTGGAGCAGCCGATGGACTGTGGAATAGTGAAGGTGTATATTCTGGGGGTGGGACAAGCATGTGGGGAATGAGAGTTTGTGAGCGATGCGTAAGTAAGATCCTTGGAGGGAATCCTTCCTTTTGCATTGTGAAACTTTCCGTAGTCTCAGCCCATCCTAGGATTTCCTTTACCCTGGGTGGAGTTTAGTCCCATCTCGAGGGTGATACACTTATGATCGTTTGGTGCATCATGGTCTAAGGCTGGGAGGTTCGTCGAAGGTCTGCATGTAGTTGGTGGTCTTCTCATAAAAAGACAAGTACCAATTCTATGTTAATTTTACATGCTGTGTTTAAGTACATGTTTGAAGTTTATCAGAATTGCCTTTGTTTATTGCATGTATGTGTTTATTGTCTCTTTCGCATGAATCTGTGTACGAGTAGAATGTCCCCGACCCTGGGATGGTTGGGTACATTACACATGATGTTGTAGGGTTGACACAAGAAGGGATTCATAATACCAAAATTAGAAAGATACTTGCCATGGTCCTAAATTTAGATTTGTCAAAAGCATATGACAGGGTGAGTTGGTCATATTTAAGGTTAAATCTCATCCACATTGGAATGGGTCTTCATATGTTGAATTGGATTGTTGGTTATTTGTCATAAATTTATTTTGCGATGTTAATTAATTCTTTTTCTCATGATTTTTTACTCCATATAGGGTTCTTAGGTAGGGATGTCCCTTGTCTCCACTCCTATCTCTCTTAGTAACCAAAGGTTTGATCAAGGATATAAATCTATACAAAATATAAGGAGATGTTAAAGGGATTAAAGTAGGGGAGACCCTAGCTGTATCTCATTTACTATGGGTGGATGGTGTGATTTTGTTTGGCAATAACTCTTTCGGAGAGGCTGAGAAATATAAACAAATCTTGTGTATTTACTATAGGGTCATTATAATGGATATGAACATCCATAAATTCTTATTTTTTTTTTAATGACCTATTTGAGGAGAAAGAAATAAGGCTAGCACAAAGTTTACCTTTCAAAGTATCTCCTTTTGATAATGGATTAACGTATTTAGGCTTCACATTGAGACCAAATGATTACAAGTTTAAGGACTGGATCTAGCAATATGATAAGATAGAAAAAAGGGTTCTGAACCAATTCTATAGATGGATATCTCATGGGGGTAGGTTGACATTGGTGAAATTAGTATTAGAATCTACCTCAATTTATGAGTAGTCACTAGCATATAATTGCCAAAGGTATGTTAGAAAAGATAAGGAAAAAATGCCCCAACTTCTTATGAATATGGAATAAGAAAGGGAGGGCATTCCCCTAATTAAATGAAACAATATGTCCCAACCAAAATAGGTTGGGGGTTGGGAATCACAGGATACTTACTATTTTGGAAAAGCATTGGCAATAAATAGTTTAGGGAGGCTCTTAAATAATGAATATTTATGGAATCAAGTAATGTTTAAAAAGTACATAAAACCTCTCGCTTATGAGGATTGGATTAGATTTCCTATGAAACCCATAGTTAGAGCCTCCATCTTCTGGAAGGTAGTGTTGACATTGAAAATGGTCAACATGAATAAGATTGCAAAGTGTCATAATGAAACTACTTGTTTCAAAATTTTAATATCCCCACTAGCCCTAATAAACACCAATTTCAACTTAGTTAATGATCAATGGTCAGATTCTATACTAGGCACTAGAGGGTATCCTCCTAGTGTGCACTAACATCAAATTGATGAATGTGATACAACATACTAGTTCATGGTTTATTTGATATGCTAATGATATGTGATCTTATCATGGATGAATTAATTATCTTGTTGATAACTAATGTTCATGTTTGACACATGATCCTATGAATTATGGTGGCTTATGTTATTGAAATGATATGTGGCATGTGAATGTAAAGTAACAAGTTCACCATCAGTTATTCATTGAGATATTTAGCATTGATATGATGACATATGTGCCTATGTTGCTTGATTTATCTTCTTCATTGAGATATTTAGCATTGATATGATGACATATGTGCCTATGTTGCTTGATTTCTCTTTAAAGTTTTTATAGGCTTGTTTCAAAATGTATGGATATGCTTATTATTGTTACATGACCTATATTATCTAGCTCTAGTAGATGTTGGTTTATCCCACTTGAAACAATGCAAATCATGGTTAGAAATCTTTCAGGGGATACCAACTCTCAATGCATGTCCTTATTTCTAAGGTGCAATGAAAGGAGGGTTGTAAGTATTGGCCACCATGTCCTTATTTCTAAGGTGCAATGAAAGGAGGGTTGTAAGTATTGGCCACCATTGCAAGGAATTTGTATAAATTTGGGTTAGAGTTTAAGTGACTCCACCATTCATAAATGATAATGCACTTGGCAAGGGTAATGCTATATGATTCAAGGTGATATATGTTAAAAAAACATTCGATATGAAAAATGTTGAATGTAATGGTTTGGGGAATCAATTTAAATCAACAAATAATGGCCATTATTGTGATACAATGGTGGATATGGATAAACCCTTGTAATTTGACCTAATCCATACTCCATCTCATTTTCATGTTTCATTCTTTGTAGGAGTTGGATATTTTCAGTCTTGAAGATTGCATTGCTCCTACTCACAATCACGTCCATTTTATGAGTTTGAGTGCATGTGAAGGAAGTGGGTGGATTGAGAAATCAGGATAAATTCTTTGGCTTCGTTCCTCAGTGTGGAAAACTAAATAAGAGCCACATATTTTTATTTACCTTGATCCCTCATTCTTGGTATTTGTTCATTGAAGGAGATTTGATGTAACATCCCACTCTTGCGTGCACTGAGCGGACTTATTCTTGGAGGACACTTGCGTGCAAGTGATCCAGGTCATTATACTATTGGTTGTTTTGATTATGATTATGAGATATTGTGGATTTGATGATATGTTATTTTGTTGTATTTACATAGACAGGTGCTATTGACTAGGTTCTCTTGAGTGTGTAGGACTATGGATGTTGAGGCATCGATGAAACCCCTTGGAATCTGGATCGAGTCAGGGAGTGGACTATTAGGGTTTGAATGTTGTTGATGAGACATATGAACATATGATTATATATTATGATGTTTATTGTTATTGATAACATGATTCGTTGATGGATGCAGGCCGACAATAACTTTTCGACCAGATTCACATGTGGAGTAAAGGGGTCATGCATGATAACCAGAGACATTGTGTGAGAGGTGTGGCAACAACCCTGCCACAACCTACTAGCACTCCCGTTGTGGCTCAAACTGTAGATTAACAATTACCTAGTTCAAGGAGACCCACGATGTCATGAGGGAATACTGTGAAAGTTTCTCATGATGATTCTAAAGGGCGTGCAATAAGGCAGGGTCCTTATTCCTTAGAGGCCCTTAGTCTCCCACAAGATCACCTAATGGAGTATTGACTCCAGGGGTTTGACGTCTACCAAATTCAGTCAAGAGGCGAGTGGCACCCTTGGATCACGTAGCATGTCTTGAAGGGAACGTCGCTCAAAAAAACAGAAAGAGGCAAGTGGCACCCTTGGAGCACGCAGTGCGTCTTGAAGGACACATCGTGATTTTAACTAGTAAGTGAATAAACCTAGTGGATAGAAAACTATGCCTCCTTAGGACCGGGTCGACGTTAAAATGAATAATGTGATAGTAAAGTTTAATAACAAATTTTTTCCCTTAAAAACTGTCGCCAAGCCTAGTGAATTGAAAACCTAGGTCTGAGTAGAACCTTTGAACAAAAAAATAATTAGACATGTAACAAGAAGGGGGTAAAGAAAATTCAAGTATTAATAATTAAAGTGGAAATTTTAATAAAGGCTTAATTAATAAAAGGGATATTTGGTTGTTTTTATCCAAACCTGCTAATTCTGAACTTAGTTGTAAAAAGTGGAAGCTTTAAGAAAAAGGGAAACTTAAAGAAAAGGGGGAAACCTAAGAAAAAGGGGAAACTTAAAAGAAAAAGAGGAATGTCTAACTTAGTAAGGAATCTATCCTTTGGAACTTTCTATTTATGAACTCAACTAGAAATTAAGTAAGGCGTAAGTCATTTAAGAATTGTAAGGGAATATTGGGACATCGAGGAGCATTTTTAGGAACGCTTTTAGGTGGGCGAGGGAAATAGACAAATTTAATTAATTAATAAATTTATTTTCTAGTGCAACCAGGGGGATCGGGTGACATGTGTACGGGGGAGGTTTCTTGAAATTAATTAAATGAAAAACTAATGAGGGTTTTAAGAAACTAATGACTAAGAAAACTCTATAAAAAGAATGGCGAAGGAGGAGAGAGGAGAGATTTGGCTTGCGTAACATCACACTGTCGAATTTTATCTTGATTGAGTTTCTTTTGTGGGAGTTGGGATACCCATCTCGGGTAACGAGTGGTAGCTTGACCTTGCGAGGTGAGATGGGTGCTAGCATTCTATGGTATTGTGTGTGTGGCCCCTTTGTGGCTCGGGGGGCTGAGGGGGAAGAAGTGTACCCCTAGCATTGGATGGGAGGTAACGGTGAGGTCACATCAGTTGGCAAGCGGGAGCTGGAAAGAGCGTGAGTGAGAGAACGACTTCGGAGCATTCACATTTGGCTACGGTACGTATGTGTATATTTGTATTGAATGGTATTTAAATTCTCTATATATGCATCTCTTTAAGTTCGAAAGCACACATGCGTCACTATGTTAAATATTTAGTTAATTTTCTGTCCTAGCAATTTATGCTTGTGAAACTTGGTTGAAGGGTAGTTAAATTATGTTCCTGCGCTTTCAATTAAGTTACTTTTGTTGTGTTAAAGTTTTTTTTTTATTTAGCGTAATACTATCCAGAGATTTCAATTTTTTTCTTTCAACGAATTTGTCTTGATGATCCCAACGTCTTATGATCTGAGAATTCAAAGTTATCCCAACCTTAAGCTCATTGTACCTTTGGTTTGATTTCCAATGGAAAACCCAAAATCTGAATGCAAATGACTTCTCTACGATTTTTTTTTATTGTTTTTAATACAAAGAAAAATTGTGTTTTAATCTTCGATTCCTTTATCCTTTAAGTTTTTAGTCTGTGCCTGAGCAGTCGATCAGGAGCCGAATCGATTGTCTTTCACTCCAGTGTTAAACATTTAGATTTAAATGCCCTGCTTTTCTGTGCATGGATAATAAGTGTAGAATCACTTCTTTGTCCAGAAAGGTTTTCTCTCCTGGGTGTTTATGTTAGAAAAACAGGACTGCGAAGTAATAAAATAAAACAAATGCAGAAACAAAACACAGAAGACATGCAATACAAGAGAGACACAGATTTATGTGGTTCACCCAGTGTGGGCTACGTCCACCAGAGAAATTGCCAGGTCCTTCCTTTATTATTATCCAGCAAAT
>JASDQU010436357.1:0-11449 GCA_032191745.1 Picea mariana | reverse complement strand
CTACTACCTAGCCCATGAATACAAGTCATCTGGTTGGAATTTGACCACTTCATTACTCCATTGCAAATTATTAGGTCTTGAGAGCTTCAGAGCTTGACCAACTCAGTACCAAACAAATTCTCAATTAGGTCTTTAGAGCTTCTTTTGTAGCTATTAGATAAAACACAATCCTCATCTATCCATAAAGGATTATGGTTGGAGTCATTGCTTAAAAAAGTAGCTTGTTTAGTTGTAGTCCTAGCATTAAAGTCTCCTAGGACTGCAACTAAACAAGCTACTTTAAATATCTTGTTCTAAATTATTATAGGGACAATTGGTATCTAAATTGTTTTTCTTATAAAAATTAGAGTTATTTTGATATGTTAAAACCTTTTTATAAAATACTAATTTAAATTATTTATACACATAATTATTAATATACTTATTAATATATATATATATATATATATATATATATATATATATATATATATGTGGGTTAGTTTAAATGGTTGAATTTGACATTGATGTTTACAGGTATTTTACTAGTTTCTTATTTATTTTTCATTTTTAAAATATATATTATTGATGTTTCTTATTTATTTTTCATTTTTAAAATATATATTATTGATGTTTATAGGTATTTTACTATTTTTTTATTTATTTTTCATTTTTAAAATATATATTATTGTTTTAATATAGATTATAATATTTATTTTATAAATTTTGTTTTAATTTTTTATATTATAATATTTTGTTTTATAAATTTTGTTTTAATCTCTTATAATAATAATACTAATATTAATATTAATAATCTATTTTTAAAGTTTAGAAGTACACATATCTTATCTTTTCTTGATTTGAATGTATGATTTCTTAAGAGGAAACACATGTTTTTAATCATTAGACCTACTCAAACTATATAATATATAAAAATAATTTTATTACTTTATTTTTATTTCTAAAATTATATTATACATCACATTTTTCTCTTATTATTTTACTACTATAATACTGACTCTCTCTAAAGATAAAGATGTAGTTAACATTCTAATAATATAATAACCTTATTATAAAAACAAATTACTACTATAACAATACAATATTCATTTTATATAATGTGTTTTAACCTCTTATATATTGTAAGGAGGTTCTTTTATTACTTTAGGTTCGTCAGGTTATCTTATCTTATAGTTATGAGTTTGAAAATATTTTTTAGTATAGCTTTAGGTTATTATTTATTATTAATGTATCCCTTATGTTTATGACTTAGTATTCATTTATTACTATTATTTATTTTCTAGCACTCATTATAGCCATGTTATGTAGTTGAATATGAATGCCTCTTATTAGTGTGGTCATTATTATTTTTAATTTTGTTTGTTTGTCATGAGTATTGTGCTTATTTTGATATATATTGGATGTTAATAAATATGATTTAAAGCTTATTATAATTATTATTTAATAATGATATTAGGTTTTGAGTTTTTTTAGTATTCTTGGTCGATGTTTTAGCATTTAGGGTTCATTGTTGCATCTATGGTATCAATATCACTCATCCGTTTACTCTTCATTCAACCTTTTGCTTACTCTTCATTCAACTTTTTGTCCTGATGATGTATCTAGATATGGATTCAAAATGTTGACTTAATGTTATGGGTACTATAGATCTTCAAAAAAACTCATGTTGAAAAGAATATAGGGACTTTTGGAGGGATCTTATCCAAGGAAGAATGCCAATTCTTTACATAATTGAACTCTAACTATGCTTGTTCGTATTAAATTTTCCATTCTTGAATATGATTCATAACTTTTGATATGTCTTGGATTTGAACTTGCATATGTTGGGCTTTCTCATAGAATTCCCTTTGCACCGTATTCAATTCATTCTACACTCAAAGAGAACAATCAATGAAATCAAACCTTCATATTTGCTAGATTTGTAATAATCAACTTGACTCTCCAATAGAGCAATCTTGTCTTCATATGACTTCATCTTCTTCTCAACATTAATGGCCTTACGTACATTGGCTTCAACAATTGCTATACCAGTAGTTGCAATGTTTCTAAGGCTCAATGTTTTTTTATCCATCACTACTATTTCAATGTAGTGCCCTCTTCTAATTAGACTTTATTTGATTGATGTGTTGTTATTATTGGAGGGCATTCTGGTTCCAAGAATGACTAGGGTGGTTGAAAGATACACTTTTAGATGATATGATCTAGACTTTTTATTTGATTTGGTTTGATCATGATTTATATTTGGATATCCTTGCGATGGTATGATAGGATTGGATTCTATTATATGATGTGATGAATTATTTTAAGCATATGAGTAGGTTGAGTTGTATCTTGACATTGATGTGTGTGTGTGTGTAAAAAAGTCATATAGGTGATAGAAACTTTTAATGATAAATTATGCCATGTGATATTGAAAATGAATACATGCTTATATGATGAAATTTAATATATCATGTTATGATACTAATGGCTTGCCAAGTGTGACATGAAGAACCACATATGCACATGGACTCCAATTTGAGTTAAGACACGTGGACCTAGGATGGGGTCGAGATATTGATGATTTTCATGTGTATATTATTGCTTATTGTTTATTCATGAGTATTGGATAGTACTATTTGATGTGTTTGTCTTTATGTGTGTGCAGAGACAAGAATAATAGTTGTTAATTAAGATTACACATGGAAAAAGGGTTGTAAGAAAATTTGTGACAGGATGAGTACCATCAGGGAGAGGAGGTCTAGGTTACCCATTCCTACCTACTAGACTCCTTGTTGTGTAATAGGTTAAGAAAAATATTCATTTTCCTGTAGGTTACACATTATCGTGAGGGTAGGCCACAAATGGAATCACTCACGAGGTTCTTATGAGGGGCACAAATAAGGTGCCAATCCTTATTATTTAGTGACCGTTAGTCTCTCACCAAAGGTAAACAAGTTAGATTAACTAGGTCTCGACCATGACACATATACCCCATCATGAAAATGGATACTTGAAGGCTCCAAGTTGGCTCAATCTCACTTTTGGTATCATGCGCTGGAAGAGTTGTAGAGGTTATGTTTGGATCTTGGTGAAAGGTACTTGAAGAGTTGTAGTGATCATGTCTAACTCTTGGTTCTGAACACTTTAAGGATTTGTGTTAACTTGGTGTCAACCTTAGTATTGTATTTGGTTTGTATATGTATATAAATTGGGAGAAAAGTGCCCTTTGACTTACATAATTAATTTGGCATAAAGAAATGAAAAAGTACATTTATGACTTTATTGCTCTTGTAGAAATATGCATATTTTATAAAAGTGGAAAAGTTAAATCAAAGTCACCTTGATAATTGGATAAGTACTTAGGATTTGAAAATAAAAGAAAGAAAATACATTTTAAATAAAAGTCTTTTTTAAATAGGAAATAACCATTTAATGTGCACCTATTCAATTAGGAAAAAGAAAAATAATCAAGGGAACATCTAGGATTATAAATAGGAAAAATAGTTAGAAGGTGGTGAATAATATCTATTTATGTATTTTTGAAATTACTATTTGTACATTGAGGCAATATGTGTGTTGGTGGTATTATGCATTTAGTAATTAGATAATTATCATTTTTTTCACGAGAACAACAAGTTGCATGAGCCTCAAAGGCTATATAAGAAGAGAGGGTTGGGCTTGAGAGCTCCTCTTTTGCACCCTAATGTTGGATGGATGTCATAATGCTCAATTCTTTCATTATAATTTGGTTGTGAGTTTGGTGTCAAGAATGTGCCAATACCATAGAGGCGGGGTTTCTCAAATTCTCTAGAGGAGCCACACATTCTACCTTCTAGTTTGTGCACTCTTTTCATACAATGCATTGTAACTTGAGAGTTCCAATGGACAAAGAGTACCCTAAAGATATGGTAGGATGGTCAATCAATAAAATTTTTGCAATTGGCAATTCATGGATATTGGAGTGAGTTTTTGAAGGATCCTCTTGGAGAAGGCTTGGAGTTAAAAACTTGACAAAGAAGACAGCTACAACAATATAGAAAAATGTATGATAACTTTCAAATTTAATTATGTGCACATTTATCTTTTAATATTTAGAAATTTCCTTGAGGGTTTGAGTTTCTACATTTGCATATAAATTATTATGTTGATATGGAAGTTAAAAACTCCATTTAGTATCACTAATATGGTCTCCTAAGAAATTTAAAACTTTGTACAAAAATCTAAGTCAATTGAGTAATTATTGATTTCTCTAAAATTTTTACATTTTGTTTTTCATATGGACAAAGTTAACCATGAACTTCCTTAGGGAAACTAATGGTCAGACCATGATTGTCATTAAGAAAACTAGCAATTACATCCTGCAGTGGCCTTTCTGCTACTTCCCAACTAAAAAATTGGGATTTTAAGGAAAGTTTTATGGGTTTTCGTCTAACAGGAAATGTAATAATTATTTGTGTTTACAATGTGTCGAATCTCTCTTAATATACACTTGAATTTAATTTTCATTTGATCCAAAACTTATCTAGTACTTGAATATGTTTTTATTTACAATGGAAACATTTACTAAATTATATTTTTGGATGAGTTTTACTACACCATTGTGTATTTATTATTATTGATCATATCACTATGAAGGACTAGCAAGATAGTTAGAGTCTTATTAAGATAAATAAGTATTACTTTCAGCTACCATGTTATAGTTTTAGGTATTTTGAAAGAGGTATGTTACCTCAATTAAGGGACTATTAGTGTCCTATAGAGAACATTTGTAATACTTCCATAGAGAGCAAAAATTTACCATTGAATGGCCAATAGAGGTTGAGTCATCATGGGTTGAAATTTGTGTTGTTGATTATGTAATTGCCAAGATTGGATTTCACTTTGGCAAATTGTATTAATTATATTGCATTGAGACATTTCTCTTAAGACTATGAAATTGAATGTAATAATTTTTGTTTGCATTGTTTTGAATATCATAGAATCATTCTTATGCATATTTTTATTATTTGAGATCAATTATTTATTTACATATAAGAAAATCTTCTACATTCTAGTAAGTTGCATGCTTTGTATTAGGTTAACATCTTGGAAGGGAATTGCATATGGTATTATAGAATGGTTTCATACACTAGGGAATACAGGATTGCATGCTTAGTAAAATACATATTGATTATTGATTTTACCTAATTACAATTACTATGAATGCTTTTGAGCTAATCAAAATTTGAAATTTTGTATGTCCATGCGTGGTAAGACAACAATGGATATAAGAAGAGGAATAGGTGGAACTAGGGTAGAAAGAGGCCATGATGCTTGACCTCCACTTCAAATGACACCTCTTCCATATCCTCCTAGAGTATAGGATCATGTCAATGTACTTACATGTGAAGTAATTTCAATGATGCATTCCTTTCAAAGGATGTTAGATGATTTAACTAATAGAAAAAAACAATAAGCTAGTGGTTTCTTTATTCTAGGAGAGGGAATAGTACATCCTCCTAATTCTAGTGCTTAGAGAGAACTAGAGAAAGTTAAATTTCCAAATATTTGGATCTCCAATGATGGAGAGGAAATTGAATCATAACTTGAGAACATGATCATGTGCTTTTCACCAAAAAATTATATTTCCAATCTCAAAGTGTGTATGAGTATCTTCTGGTTAAAAGGAAGTACATTACTATGGTGTAAGACTTTATTACCATAGTTAGGCGTGGATGATTCAATGATATCATGGGATCAATTTGAGGATAATTTAATAGAATGCTACATTTCATAGGAGTTTACTGGGAGGTATTTACATGAATTTAATTTATTAAGGCAGGGTGGTAGGTCAATGTAGGAATATGAGGGTAGGTTTATGGATCTTTTAAGGTATGCAACACATTTCAACATAGAGAAGTTGTGGATCAACAATGTTTTCTATGGGGTGAATCATAATATGATGTCAAAGGTTCAAATATTGATGTCCCACACTTTAGATGAGGCAGTACGGAGGGATATTGTTATAGCGTCAATTGCCACCTTTGAAGCATTAACAAGCTTGTTGGCCTAATCCCTATCCTATTTACAGACTTCTATTCCCCATACCTCTTTGAGACCTAAATTTTTTTTTTTAGAATATGTACGCGCCCTCATAGTTATGGAACTCATGTATACGCAAACCACTCAAGGGACAATTGAGTACATGTCAGAAAATGATTACAAATATATATTTATTCTTAATTAAATGTTGAGTTACGAGTTTGGTTAGTTTCCTAACTCCTTTTACCGATACTCATCTATCTCTAACCAACTAGAGACTGCATAAAAGGAGAATTTTTCCAAGGATAAAGGTAATGACAAGTAATGTAGTGTCCCCAAGGCCGAGCCCTGTAGTAAACCATGTTCTGAAAGGAATTGTAATTATGTTTTAAAGGTTGGTGAGCCAAGTTCTTATAAGCTAGAGGCTTATGTGTTTGTTAGGCCAGGGAACCTAAGTGTTGAAGGCTAAGAGCTTGTTGTTGTACATGTAATCATGCAGAAAAATTAATAAAATATAAACACCGCCATGTGCAGACCGACCATGATGAATGAGTGAAGGGGGACTAAGCATCCATAGAGTGGGCAAGGAATTAGGGGCTGGAAGGTGGGAAAAAGGGGCTAAGTGTTTGGCCTAGGGGGGCTTAAGCTTGGGAATAATATTTTATTATTATTCCAAAAAGAACATGTGCCATTTATGTTTTATCCTAAGTTCCTAACCATAGGGAAGGTAATGCATGCTGAGGAACGCATGCAGTTTCCAGGGCGACAAGTGTCAGCCCTGACCCATGCAAATAAAATGGCCAATATGAGCCGTGGGGGGGCTCTCCTTGATTCCACCCCGACGGCCTGAGTGTATACGACCTCAGAGCGGTACGAGGGATCCAACCTCTATAGAAAACCTCGTACACCTTCGGAACTGAAAAATGGGGGTGTTCGTATGGAGAATCCATGTGCATCCACTGCCGAGACCGAGCCTGTGCGTGGAGTCCCTGTTCCAAAGCTGTGACCATGAGACCATTCTGGGATTACTGAACTAGTGGTGATTGAGCCTGTGTCTATTTTTCCCGTGGGATTGTTGAGGCTACGTAGTACTGGATTGTGTGTGGCTTGTTGGCATGTGAGCGATTCTCTCCCAGTGAGAGAGTGCATTGAGGAAGGAGAGGACTCCTGGCAGAAACCCTTTAGCTGCCACAGAGCTTGGAGACTTCCGGTCCAGTCTGTTGCTGTAACCCAAGAAAAGGGAGGTTAGCAACCGAAGGACTATCCAGGTGACAGAGAAGGTGTATACTCTTGGGGTGGAACAGACATGTGGGGAATGAGTTTCTATGGGCAGTGAGTGTGAGTGGTTTCTGGGAGAGAATCCCTTCCTGTGGTTGTGTACTATTTTTCCCTGTAACCTCAACCTAGCCTAGGATTCCTTGCTTTGGGGTGGAGCTTAGTCCCAGCTCGTGGGTGACCCACTGCTGAGATGATGAGTAGTGCGGTCTAAGGCTGGGAGGTTCGTGGAAGGCCTGCACTTGGTTGGTGGAATCTACCCCTGTTAAAAGATAAGTATCTGATTATGCTTAATCATGTTTAGCGCATGACTGTGCTGCATATGTTATCATGAATTCCACTGTGTGTATGAACTAATGTTAAATGCTATTGATTGTTAATTATATCGGTAAATAATATGTTACTCTGAGTTTTAAATGTATTTCTTTTCTTAAATGCATGTGGATTATATAATGCCTATATGAGTTTTGTACGAAGGGATGTTATAGTTTTCCTTTAAGAACGATTAAACCTTGGTAGAAGAAAAGGTGTGCTACAAGTAATGTTTCTTTGCACACCTTAAGAAAACCCCTATTTGGATATCCCCACCAAGTCTGTAAACCATTTTTACATCCATGTGGTCACTATTTTGACCTGAAAACCTTTGCTTCTAGCCCCATTATGATCACCAACCAATCTTGCCAAGTGTTTCCCTCTATACTCTCTTTGGGCCTGTGGTGAATCAAGAGTCAAAACCATATTGTATAGTAGGAGCAAGGGTGGAGGAAACTGGCATATTTTTCAATAGGGTAGCGCCATACAAGACATGTATACATATATAACCACCTTAACTGTTGAATAAAGATAGAAACTCCTCCCTTCGAAATATGTTGTATTTGTAACATTTTGTTTGCATATTTTCATATATATTTCGTAGAATACTAATTGTTGAGATCTTATTGTTATATTTCATTAGAATAACATGTAGTTATTAGTATAACTACCTCTCTATATAGGCTTGCATCTTCGAGGTTGCAGAGAAGCTGTTGGAAAAGAACGAAGAGACTACAACGATTGGGAACAACATCAACTGTAGGAATTCTAGTGAGTCAATCTTTCCCTTCTTATCCATAGTTAGTTATTTCCTTTGAAATCAATTATTGTATATTTACTACATCTTCTATCTGGGAATTTTTTTCTATATGGTCATTGGTACGTTGCAGTATATCCCACTATTGTAGGGGATTTTCCTTGAAAGAAAAAATGGCGACCATACTGGGGATCTTTCTCCCTGGTGGGTTTGTTTATGGGTTTATATTTTTGTTTTCTTGAATGAAGTGTTTTTCTTTTGTTTGAGACTGTTGTCTATACTTAGATTAATAACTTATAATCAATTGAGTCTTTATTCAGTTTCACTTGAGCCTTTGTGTTTACTTTTGATGTCTCTTTTTGAGTTTTCTGGTTATAAACACATTGTTCTAGTTATCAGAATCGAGTACAAATACGCACCCAATCAATTTAGATAGTCGTGTACACACGAGCTTCCTTCATCACAGGCGCATACATCTTTTCATAAAATATTTTTTCAAATATTTTTGGTCTGAAAGTTTTTGGGCCAGGTGTCTGGGGTCTTTCCTGAGGCTTTGGACTTTTTTCTTTGCTGTCTGAGTTATTTTTTTTGTCAGTTTGATTCTTTTAAATAAAATAATTTTTTTTTGTGCTTTTCTATTGTGAATCATTTTCAAGTCTTAGAGGGTAGTTTGGGAAGTTGTGCCAAAATATCTTTATATCTGGAGTAGTTTTCATTGTTGTTCTTGATAAACTTTTATAGGTCTGAGTTATTTTCTACCTTCTTTTTGTTATTTCTTGCTAGTTTTTAAGAAGAAATGTTATCTTAAAGATTTCCTATTTCTTTTACCTATTAAACAAGAAAAGACAAAAAATATTTATAGAAAGTATACTTTAATATTCTTTTCAGTCCTTGCCTTTGTTTCACTAGAAAGAAAAACCTTTTGGTGCACTTTCTCTTTTTATAGTGCTTTTAGGTTTTGATTTGTTCTTGCATTTTTAAATATCTTTATTTTGAAAAGTTAGTTTAGCTTCGACAAAAAGAATAGTCACTTCCTTTTAGTTGCTCTTCATTTTAAAGAAAATTTTGCATCAATAATGCATATCATCTAAAAAGAAATATTGCATTTTTTGCATATCATAAAAGAAAAGAGTTTGCTTCATTTTTCTGAAGTGTTTAACACTTATATTTTTAGTGAAGATCGAGCATTTTTGAATTTTGTGTTCTTAATTGTTTTTGTTTTTTTGTTGAGTCTATAAAACACCATTCAGTTCACCCATTACCCATATTGAGTAAGCAACTGCCTTTGTAAAATGAACACTTAATTAAAATTGATTAGACATTTCATTTTCTAGGGTAAACAAACTAGCTTAGGCTAGGGCCTTGGTTTAGGTTGGAGAGTTGATTTTTCCAAGGCCAAAAGCAACTTAGGAGTGTGAGATAGGGAGCGCAAAATCCAATTTTCATATCAGTATAGCTGAGAGCCTCCTCTAACATAGGATTTAAACACAAGGTCGTGTGAAGAAGAGCCAATGATATAACCCTTTTGAAGCTTGAATAACCATAGTGGAGTGATGGTATTTTGGGGGTTTCTTCAGTGCCTTTACCTCCATGAGAGGAAATTCTTTCGAGCTTTGGGATTTGTTACCCTTCCCATACTTTCGATCCTGATTGTTGATTGTATGGGATAGACGATGAATGTGAGTTGGTATCTTTAGTAGTGTTTCCTAGGAATCTCAGAGGTGTCTGCGAAGGGTTTCCCATGGTACCTAGGGTAGAAGTCGTATCACACTTCTTAGTACCTCTGGAGGGTGCCCTGCGAAGTGTGGGTACTTTCACTGAGAAGGGTTGGTTATTATAGGTCGGGGTAACTGCTTCTCACTCCTTTATCTACTGGTTCACATGAATTAATCAACTTGTGCCTTCATTTTGAAGTTCCTTACTTGAATTTTTTGCTACTGCGATATCAGGACCTAATCCACCTCAGTTGGAGTATTGGCAAGGTTGTTTGTGATTTTTGTTACCTTTAGGACTTCTCTAGTTGTGTTCTCTATGATCATAGTCGACTTAGGTTAGCGTGTTGGTGGTTGCCTTGAATATGTGATTTAAAGTGGTTGTTGGTAGGAATTGTAGCTTGCACAGTTTGCACAGGACTTGTTTTTGTCATTAATGTCAAACATTAAAATGCCAAAGGGGGAGTTTGTTGGTCAGTTTGCACAGGCACCGTGAATTAGTTTGCACAGGCACCATGGATCATTTTTCACAGGCACAACTTTAGTTTGCATAGGCATCATGGATCAGTTTGCACAGGCACAACTTGAATTTCGAAGATTGTCAATTTCGGAGATCGTCACTCCGGAAGTTTCTATTTTGGGATTTTTGCATGGTAAGAAAAAAATCCAACATCACGAAGTCCCGAATGCCGAAATACTGAAAGGGACACATGTCACGTGATTCTGGGAGTTTCTATTTCGAGATTCCGGGAGTTTATATTTCGAGATTTTTGCATGATAAGCAAAAACTTCAACACCACAGGAATGCCGAAATGACGAAATATCGAAATGTGAAACACCAAAATATCGGACCGTTGATCTGACTCCATTTTGGAGTTTTGGATACTGGGAGTTGGAGTGTCGAAACACTTCACCACAGGAATGCCGAAATACCGAAATGCGAAAAACACCTTTTGGTGTAGGTTTTGGATACCGGGAGTTGGAAGTGTCAAAACACTTCATCACCGAAATGCCGAAACGCCGAAATGTGAAACGCCGAAATACTTTTTTTGTGTAGGTAGTGGTTACCACCGATGGTCATGTGAGAGGGAGGAGCTAGCATGAAGCTAAGCTCTATTTCGGGGTTTCATAACTTGAAGTTTCAAGACTCTTCGACACAGGATTGCCGAATTGCCGAAATGTGAAATGCAAAATGCATTTCGATTAACCTGTGGTCATGACCAATGGACATATGGGTCAGCATAAGTGGTTTGCCAAAGTGCTCAAGGGGTATTTCGTGCTGAAAAATTAAAACAGATGTATGTTCATCAAACGGTGCTGGTTAAATGTTTAAACTAATCATGTGGATATTGTTCGTCTTGATGCCTTGACCAATAATAATCATTGTAAG
>JASDQU010436356.1:57332-92975 GCA_032191745.1 Picea mariana | reverse complement strand
TTTTTTTTTGCTCGATTTTCGTGTCCATTTTGGATGATTTTTCGGCACATGATTTTTTGTCGATGGTTTTCTATTTCTGGTGAATTAGGGTTGTTGACTAATCCAATTCATTGGATTAGGGTTTTGGATGTCGCTGGCTCCTATATGTATACTGTATTTTAAACAATGTATGATGTGAATGAATATAAAATATATTGGTTTTCCCAGTTTGGGTTTCCAGGGGAAAAATCTCTGTGTAATGTGTGTATTTTCCATGGGAACAAACCTGTGGGGTTGCTATGGGATCTCCCCTCTCTCCCATCATAGACAATTTATTCACGGAAGATTTGGAAAACAATGCCCTAATCTCCTCACCACTCAAACCTAAATACTGGAATAGGTTTGTTGATGATACCTTTGTCATCTGGCCCCATGGTTGTGACAAATTATACGAATTTGTGACTCACCTTAATAAACAATCCGATCACATCAAATTCACCATGGAGGTTGAAAATAATGGTAGTCTTCCTTTTCTAGATGTCAGAGTCACAAAAAGACCTGATGGATCCTTATCCCATCAAGTTTATAGGAAGAAAAATCACACTGATCAATACCTTCATGCCAATTCCCATCATCACCCTTCCCAAACACTAGGTGTCCTCAACACCTTAGCCACTAGAGCCTTCAGAATTTATGATGAAGAACACCTAGAGGAAGAGAAAAATCACCTCCTCAATGTTTTTAAAGATAATGGCTATAAAAAACATCAGGTGATGAAAACCTTTCAAAATGCCACCAAAACACCTAGGAATAAAGAACACACAAATAATGATGTGTCCAAGGTTTACTTACCCTACATACAAGGGACAAAGGACAAACTTGCTAGGATTTTAAAGAAGAAAAACATTGGGGCAACTTTTAAACCCTTAAACACCATTAGGAATTCCCTTAGGTCAATCAAAGACTATGTTGATCCCATCGAACAAAAAGGTGTCTATATGATCTCGTGCTCGTGTGGTAAATAGTACATAGGAGAAACAGGTCGTTCCTTTAGAATTAGGATTCAAGAACATGCCGCTGACATTAAACACAATCGCACTCGTCCCTCAGCTCTCGCAGAACATTCAAACAAAACTAAACATCACATTTGTATTGAAGAGGCCAAAATCCTTGCCAAGATAGATCACTATCACAATAGAAAATTCAAAGAAGCAATCGAAATTGAAAAACAACCTAACAATCTAAACAAAGATGATGGATGGAAAATTAGTCAAAATTGGATCCCTACCCTAGTCAATATGAATAATTCTAGATATTAAAATAAACAAATTTCCATCCAATCTTATTAAATAAAAATTAATAAACAAACAAATAAACAATTATTAAACAAACAAATAAAATTATTATTAAACAAACAATTTTAATTTCTTAAGTTTTATAATTTTTGTTTCATCTTTCATTTTTAATAAGTCGGCTCCTTATAACAACTTTTCAAGTATTTATACACCTGTTTTATCTTTTTTCCTTCATTTCTCACAAAACGTTTTCCTGATGATGGACCACACTAGTTTGGTCCGAAACGTCGAAAATCAAAAAACGTATGCGATAAATCCGAAAGAAATTTCTGATCAAAACAATGGTCGCAAAAGCCTTAGAACATAAATATCTTTTATGTTGTTTTATTGAAAATCTGTTTGCAGTAAAATATTGTACAAGGTTTTAAATCTACAAAAAGATTACTGCAACACTAAGCAACACCAAGAAAACATATCACCTGGATCTCTTGATCTAGATTCATCGCATGGCATAGTTCCTTGATCCATTAAAAAACATCTCTTATTTTGCGCCATTTGCATCTAGCATTAAGTGATTATGCCTATTTCAATAGCTGAACATATGAACTAGGTAGGGACTAGACGATTTGCAACTATTTCCTTTGTTTAGAATATAAACCAAATATGACACTAGATTGACATGTTTCTCTAATCATGGGTGAGTGAAAATATCCCAATAGCACTTTTGGATGGATTTATTAAGTATAATATTCAATTGCATACACAACCCATGAAAACATGTAGAATGCACAAACAAACATATAGAAAGCTCAAACGTTTTAAACATCTGGTATTCCATTATTAGATGATGCATCTATTGCATTAAACATTATTTCACTCAAGGGTTGAGACCATCCAATCTTATAATATAATTTTATAGTAATAGTAGTTGACTTTAAAGTCTTGTCTTACATGGAATGGAACTCGTCTTTGTGAGTGTAACATTTCAAGAACCTTGTCAACTTTGAAAGTAAATTTTGTATCTCACTGTGTGAGATTAAAAATCTTCAAACTCCATTCTTCACTTTGTTGAAACTCTATGATCAACTCTCATGTATTGGGTACACATTTGAACCCCTTTCTTTCCTAAATTCTCTACCTTTAAAATCAACCAAGAAACTATCACTATTATCTATGTTACCCTAACAATTTCTTTGGTAATCAACTTATTGACCACTTGAAAAGTGTTCATCAATGTGCCTTGGCCTTTGGTTTTTTTTGTCATTCCGTATCATTGTTGACCCTCTTGAGGTGTGGCCTTGTCATTTTCTACCACCTGGCATACTTGTCAAACTTGTTTGGGGAATTGAATAATAGTTCTTAATTGTTTGACCCTCTTGAGGTTTAGTCTTGTCTTTTTCTACCACTTGGCATACTTGTTGGTATTTTTTGAAAGAATTGACTAAAAATTCTTCATTAGTTGTTAGTAAGGTTTTGTCATCCATCAATATACAAGAATCATCGAGTTTTGGTTTCATCCACTTTCCCCATCTCATAGAAATTGGACTCCGTCAACTAACCATCTAATAGTGAATAATCAATAAATTCTACTAATTCATCAACTTTGGCTTATCGAGTATTTTGAATCCTACTCTATCCTCTAACTATTGATATCTTTTTTCAACTATGTCATCTCCAAATCCCAAATCTAATCCTATATGAATCACAAATGCTAGTCACAAAGTTTATGATCTATTTAAACATGTCATCTCCGAATCCCAAATCTAATCCTTTATGAATCATAAAGGCTAGTAAAAAAGTTTATGATCCATTTAAATATTTCTTAGTGTGTATAGGAATAAGTATATTGCAATAGCCTACTTAGGAGTATGCATATTTATGGTTAGAGACCCCAACTTATTAGTACCTTCTTTGGCAGGTGCTATAGTAATTGGTATGATGTGAAATTGTGGTTTATTATCTATTACTTAATTCCTTTTTGTTAAGTACCAAATATATACAAATATAATCACCATAAGAGATACCAAGAACAATATGAAAAATCTCATTTGTTAATTCCAAAACCCTTGAGGTAGGGCAACACCATACGATCGATCCTATTATGGAAGGGATCCTCTTTTGTTCACTTGCCTCTTCGAGGAGGAAAATTCCTAATGAGCTACATGTTCCAAATACAATACTTCTTCTTCACACCCCATTACATTGATTGAACCCCCTTATATAGTGCTACCAACCACCTAAGAACATTCTAGAGGAGGAACCTTCTAATAAATCATCTTACATTTATTATGTTTATACTAATATAGCTAACTACCACAATGGGTCTTGTTTAATAATATAGTGGACCTAGTCCATCTTACAATGAATGGCCTCCAATGTTATCACCATGGGTCCTTCGGGCCCCCCACTACCTCTCTAGCTACACTACATTACCAATTGTTAAGTACCAAATATTTGAATACATAAACACCACAAATATTCAGAGAACAATATATAATAACCACACTTTATTATTATGAAAACCCTTGAGGTATGTCAACACCATACGATGGATCCTATTATGGAAGGGATCCTCTCCTATTCACTTGCATCTTCGATGGGGCAACCTCCTAATGAGATACACGCTCCAAATACAATACTTGTTCTTCACACCCCATTACATTGCTTGAACCCATTTATATAGTGCTACCAACCACCTAAGAACATTCTAGAGGAGGAACCTTATAGCAAGTCCTCTTACATTTATTATGTTTATACAAATATAGTTATCTACCATAGTGGGTCTTATTTAATAATATAGTGGACCTAGTCCACCTTACATTGAATGGCCTCCACTATTATCACTATGGGTCCTCTGGGACCCCCACTACCTCTCTAGCTATACTACATTCCATCCCCCTTATTAAAATGTTGTCCTTGATGATTGTTATGAGGGTGTACAACCATATACCAGGGTCCCATGGATAAGTGTGTACCATAGTGTTGAAGTAGATTGAAAAACCAGGGTCCCATGTAGAAATGTGAGCCACCATGACGAAGTAGTACAACTGCCACTGTACAACTGGGTAGCATGTCCAAGTGCTCATGTGAGCTCCACCCTGAAGATATCAGAACTCATGAACAATCTAAAAATGATGCTCCAAATATCTACACCGATCATGTGGATCCAAATATGTAGATCCATCCAACTAGTTGGAAAGGATCAAAGTTAAACATGGAAGGAACAATACCACTGTAGAATAGGCAAGTTGGACATTGGTAGTCATAACTGGCTCCATATTTGTCACATTGATGTTCTCTATATAAGGTGGAGTAGAGTCATCATACAAAACATGAAAGTGGTCGTCATCCCATAAATGACAACTATCCGTATACCAATCATCACATTAATCCTCATTATCATACCAAACATATTTGTCTTGAGTATATTCATTTGTGATGTAATTGTATATGGTCTCCATAATATATATCTCCCAAATATTTTGACTTTCAACTTTGAACTCTTGAAATGTTGTCTTGATGTCTTCCTTGAGGTCTGCCAACTGTCGTTGAAGTTCCATGAGGAGTTGAAAGGGAGTAGTGATTGGAAACACCACATATAATATACCAAAATAAAACTTGTAAAATGCACTATCCAATGGCACTGATCTAAGCACCTTGTAAAAAGTTATGAGCTCTGCAGTCCCGCCGCAGTCACGAAAAACCCAAAAAATGATTGATTTTAAATCAACGATATCTTCACTTTCAGAGCTCTGATTCAGATTTTTTTTTTTTAAATTGGGTAAAATCGTGAGAGAAACTTAGATCTATAATTGTTTTGGGAAAAATTGGGCCCATGTGCTACAAAACCCACAAAATCGCACAGTCATTCATGGCAAAACCCTGAAAAATGAACATATTTTAAAATGATGATATCTTCGCTTTCCAGACTCCGTTTCGGATGATGTTTTTTTTTTAAATTGATTGTTTTTCTAAGATGAACTTAGATATACAACCATTTTATGTAAATTCCACATAGAAAACTATATAATTTGTCCAGAGTGTCACGACCCTCTTTTATTTTCTTGAAAAAATGCAAAAATAGAGAAAAAAAAATATTTACCCCTTTTTGTGGCTAAAGAAAGTTCTTTGATACCAATTGTTGAGTACCAAAGACTTGAATATAGAAACACCGCAAATATTCAGAGAGAAGTATATAAGAACCATACTTTATTATTATGAAAACCCTTGAGGTAGGGCAACACCATACAATGGATCCTATTATGGAAGGGATCCTCTCTTGTTCATTTGTCTCTTCGAGGGGGAAATGTCCCAATGAGCTACACGCTCCAAATACAATACTTCTTCTTCACACCCCATTATATTGCTTGAACCCCTTTATATAGTGCTACCAACAACCTAAGAAAATTCTAGAGGAGGAACCTTCTAGTAAGTCCTCTTACATTTATTATGTTTATACTAATATAGCTAACTACCATGGTGGGCCTTATTTAATAATATAGTGGACCTAGTCCACCTTACATTGAATGGACTCCATTATTATCACTATGGGCCCTCACCCTCCCCCCAACTACCTCTCTAGCTACACTACATTAGTAGTATACCTAGGGAGGTAATATGGGGTACCTAGGGAGATACCCAATCTTCATTGCTTGCTATGCTTGCCGACTAATTGAATAGTTTTGTCATCGATTATGTGTTGGATGGTGCTACTTATTCCTACCTTGATTTCCACCTACATCTTCTTTGTTTAGAGCCACAATCATTAACCACCTTGTACATGATTTTTGGTGTCATCTTCCATCCCATAACCAAACCAGTACCTACAACTGAATACAAGTACTATCACATGGTAATGTTTGGTTTTACATGCTTTGACTTTACCTAGGGTTACTCTTGTCATAATTGACCAACATATTAGGTTCTTCATGCCCCTTTAGATATAATAGAAGCTGCTTTGATTTATTTTAAATTGATCCAGATAAGGATCCAACAATAGAACAAAGGTTGACAATACCAATTACAAAACTTACAATTGGAGTTATAATTGCATTTCTTTGAGTTTAGGTGCCTTGGTTCCTTAAGTACATGGTTAAATACTATTGGTTCATCTACTAGCATGGACTCCCGAACTACCTCACTTGGTGCCATCTCCTTCCTTATTGTCTTTGTTAGAATCGCTAGTGGACGCAAATGAAGAACCACGAGAATAGAATTTCTAGTGTATTATTGCCTAGTCTTTTATCATGAAAACACAATGTACTTTAAAGCTATCACCATGTCATCAAAATCAATAATCAAATTATCTCTATGTAAATTGCCTTTGATTCCAGTTAGATAAAGAAATACAGTGAGGAGAAGGCTGAACAAGCTCAATAAACAAATCAAGTAATCATATCTCCATTGATTGTAAAATCATCCATATTTATTGATGTTATTTCTCTTTAATTTGTATTGTTCTGAAATCTTGTGCATCAATTGGGGATAATCTTTACAGATGCGAGACAATTGGTCCAATGTTATCATTTCTTGAACACTCGGTATCTCCTTTTGTGTAATGGGCAATTGTTGTAGGGAAATGTGTAGTATACCTAGGGAGGTACCCAATGGGAATGTGGTTATGTATTATTAGTGGAAGCCATTCAATATAAGGTGGACTAGGTCCATTATATTATTAAATAAGACCCATTATGGTAGTGAGATATAATAAATATGAGAAGCCTCTCTATAAGGTTCCTAGGAGATAGAGAGTGTTATATAAAGAAGTGTAAGCAACATATTGAAGCACAATGAAGAATATTGTGAATGTATCAAGCATTGTTTGAGGAGTGTTATCCTTTCTTAAGAATTAATATATGGTGTTACCATACCTAAGGGCCTTTTTTTGTTTCTTGCGTTCAGTGTTATGGTGAATGATTTGGGTTATTAACTATATCCTGTAGGCGATTCAAGGACCTTTGAATATTGTGACAACTATCACTGGGGTCGTGTAGAGCATCCATGATGCCTTACAAATGGTCATGCATATTGGCTTTGAGGGCTTCAACCTTTCATAGAAATTCCATGAGCTAAGAGTGATAATCCATCAAAAACACTACATATAATATACTGAAACAAAGCTCTTAAAATGATCTATCCAAGGGTTCTAATATGGTAGAAATCTGATCACCCTTTGAGAAGTGATAATCTCTGTAGTCCTGCCGCTGTCATAAAGACCCTAAAAAATGGTTGATTTTAAATCAACGATATCTTCACTTATGGAGCTCTAATTTGGGCATTTGTTTTTGAAATCAACTATTTTTGAAAGAGGAACTCATATATATATATTTTTTTGACAAATTCGACTCTGGCTACGATAGAAATAATAAAAAATCGCACAGTCATCCGCGGAAAACCCCTGAAATACAATATTTTAAAATGTCGATAACTTTATTTCCCGGACTCTGTTTTGGATGATTTTTTTGAAATTGGGTATTTTTTTGAGAGGAACTCATATCTACAACCAATTTCTACAAAATTTTCATTGAAATATACATAAAGTGTTCAAAATTTCATAGCCCTCTTTTTTCTCCTCTGAAAAATATGCAAAAATTGAAAAAAAAAATGTCCATTTGTTGTGGACGAAGAAAGTGCTCTGATACCACTTGTTAAGTACCTGAATATATCTAAAAATATAAGATAGAATAATAACCCAAATCATTCACCATAACACTGAACACAATAAATAGAAAAAACCCTTGAGGTAGGGTAACACCATATATTAATCCTTAGGGAAGGATAACACTCTCCAAGCAATGCTTGATACATTCACAATATTCTTCACTATGCTTCAATACATTTCTTAGACTTATTTACATAGCACTCTCTATCTCCTAGGAACCTTTTAGAGAGTCTTCTCACATTTATTATATCTAACCATCATAATGTGTCTTATTTAACAATATAGTGGACCTAGTCCACTCACTACACCTAGGGAGGTAATACATGGTACACAAGGAGGTACCCAATGGGAATGTGGTTATGTATTATTAGTGGAAGCCATTCAATGTAAGGTGGACTATGTCCACTATATTATTAAAGAAGACCCATTATGGTAGTTAGGTGTAGTAAATGTGAGAAGGCTCTCTAGAAAGTTCCTAGAAGATAGAGAGTGCTATATAAAGAAGTGCAAGCAATGCATTGAAGCACAATGAAGAATATTGTTAATGTATCAAACATTGCTTGAAGAGTGCTATCCTTCCCTAAGGATTAATATATGGTGTTACCCTACCTCAAGGGATTTCTCTATTTCTTGTGTTCAGTGTTATGGTGAATTATTTGGGTTATTATTCTATCTTCTATTTGCAAATCTATTCAGGTACTTAACAATTGGTATCAGAGCACTTTCCTTGGCCAAATAAGGGAATGCATTTTTTGTTCATTTTGCAGTTTTTTTTAAAAGGAAAAAATGGGGTGGCGCACTTCAGACTCAATTTAGAAGCTTTTTGCTCATAATTTGTAGAAGGTAATTGGATATTTGAATTCCTCTCAGAAAAATACAAAATTTCAAAAAAACAATCATCTTAAACGAAGTCCGGGAAGTGAGGTGATCATCATTTTAAATTCGACAAATTTTGAGGTTTTTTTTTTTTTTTTTCCCAGAGAAAGCCACGAGATTTACACTGTAAGTTATTTAAAAAAAAACCCTAGTTTTATTTTTGGGTTATGGACAAGAAACTATTTTTTTTTTTTCTGGTAAAGATGATGGTCCTAGTATTGAAGAATTCCTAAAGGCCCACAAGTCAGAATGGAAAGAGAAGTGGATATTTTCTTTATATTTTTATCTTAGAGAAGATGCTGACACATGGTGGCAATCATTGGACCAGGTCAAGATGAGGGGGATTTCTGATGAAGAATTTGAAAAAGTATTTTTTGATAGGTGGTCTCATGTTTAAAAACATGATACAAAGGGCACCAAGGGTTTATTTTCATGTGGCAACTCTATATTACAGGTTCGTGGATGTATTCATAAAAAAATATCATTGTTTCTATTAACCATAGTTGCATGCATAATTTTATTAATGTTTAGTTGGTTAACAGAATGCAAGTTCCTATAAAGAATATTCGACGCACACATGTTGAGGGTAAAAATATTCAAGTCTATACAGATTTGCAGATTACCATGGATAAATATGTGTTGCATTTATATTTTTATGCTATGGATATGGATGATGTGGATATTGTTTTGGGATATCCTTGGATAAAATCAGTGTGTTCCATTAATATTAATGTGCAAAATAAGTTTTTGAAGTTGTGGTATAAGAAAAAGAAAATCAAATTGCAGAATGTGTCTCTTAGTAAGAAAGATGGGCCCACGAAGGCCAGCAAAGAAGTTATTACTGAGTCCGACATTGAATCAAAGGAAGAGTTTGCATAAGGAGATGAAGCAAAATAAGAAGGACACAATAATGAAGCTAAGGAGGTCATTGACTCAAAGTCACAATGTTTTGCATATTTGAATAAAAAAGAATAGATTCCTACAGTGGTTGTATATCACCATCCACACCATATAGAGAAACAATAGTCATCAAGGCAAGGGTGTGGGAATCAACACATTTATGCACCAGTAAGGAACCGTAAAGGAAATCGATCAAGAGGTGCATGGAGGACTACTAACACTGCAAGAAGACATCAGGCTAGAGAAACCATCCCATGACAACCCCGACACGATGCGAAGCAAGATCAAGGTGGCAAGGTAGCAGTTGGACATCATGTTTTGCTTCCATTAGGATGGATGGATGGTCGTACTTGGTACCAGTTGGCTACATTGTTTAGTCGGTCATATTGTATGGTTTCCTCACGTGTTTCGAGGAAAAAACATGTGAAGGGGGATGGAATGTAGTATACCTAGGGAGGTAATATGGGGTACCTAGGGAGGTACCCAATGGTAATGTGGTTATGTATTATTAGTGGAAGTCATTCAATGTAAGTGGACTAGGTCCACTATATTATTAAATAAGACCCATTATGGTAGTTAGATATAATAAATGTGAGAAGTCTCTGTAGAAGGTTCCTAAGAGATAGAGAGTGTTATATAAAGAAGTGTAAGCAATGTATTGAAGCACAATGAAGAAAATTGTGAATGTATCAAGCATTGCTTGAGGAGTGTTATCCTTCTCTAAGGATTAATATGTGGTGTTACCCTACCTCAAGGGTTTTCTATATTTCTTGTGTTAAGTGTTATGGTGATTGATTTGGGTTATTATTATATCTTATATTTGCAGATCTATTCAGGTACTTAACAAAATGTCCCTAGTGAGTAGGGTTATCTCACTGACAAAGTAATCAAAGCTAACTCAATCCATTTCCAGAATCATGAAATGAAATAAAGTACTTGGGATTGTTTAATGAATCCTCTTGATCTCTATGAACAATCCAAACTTCAACCCTCCAACATCATATGTTGCTCTAGAATTGCACACAAAATAAGAGATAAACCCTCCTTAATTCGATCAAACATGTAAGTAATATAAACTTACAACAAGTAAACCATAATTTACATCAAGTAAATCAATTCAACCACAAATCATTAATAACAATAACAATAACAACAATAATAGTAATAATAATAATCTAATTTTAAGGTCACGACTAAGATATACACCAAATTGGTGTATGAGACCCCCTTGTTTGTGGGACAAGGGACCCCCTTCACCCAACAATATGATTGGTAAATTCCACAGAGGTATACATACCCTACCCCCCTTTGGATTTGAACTTGTGACCTCTTAGGAGGAAACACATGTTCTTAACCCTATGTTGGGGTGGGGAGGGGTGGGGTGAAGAGAGATCTTTGTGTATTTTTCAAATGAAAACAACAATAAGAAAGTATACTTGATTTTTCGTTGTTGGCATCTTCGTTACCTAAGTCTGGGTTGCTCTAGCCTGAACCACTTATCAACCTCAACTCCAACAATAAGTCCTAATTTTACTTTGGAAGGGAAACTTAGGGAGAGTTTAAACCCAACTCAAAACCATATAATGCAATTCGAACCAGAGGGTTTTGATGGTAAAGAAACTATAAAACCCTAGGAAAATGATCCTCTAGATAATTATCCAACATGTATGCGCTTTGATTAGTCATTGACCTTTCTCCCAACATATGACTCTTATTTCTACCATGAGGAAGTGGTTCAGGTCATTTGAGCTTAAGATCAAGAGTGTACATGTGTATGGAATCCATGATCATCGCTTAGGATCACACATTTTTTGTATTATTATTTTTTGGGCCATTTTGGAGGTGCTCACAGGTTGCATGAAGGTAACTCACAAGCAACTCATGAATTGTAAGAAAGAATGTCATGAGCATTAAGTTATGAACTAAAAAAATATATAAAAGAAATGGAGATTGATGAAGGGATCATAGATAAATGGCCAAACAAAGCATCAATAGTAAAGGATGACCAAATATAGTTATAAGAGCAACATATGTTATTGTAATTTTGTATTGCACTATGATCTCAAACACCAAAATGAAGCGGTAAATTTTTTCAGAAAAAACATTCAAATTCAACCGAATAAAAAGAACCAAAATTAAAGAAATCAAGGAAAATGCAAGTTGTGTAATCAAGTCTCTAAAAGTTTAAAAGAAATGAAGGTGAAATACATAAATTTGAAAACGTGACAGGCTTTGTTTTTTAAAGCTCAAGCTCCTTCCAAGGACACTTCTATCCTTGAATGTCTAATACACTAGTAATGTATGATAATTAATGCTATTGTCAAATGGAAAACATTCTCACCATGTTAATAATGTATGATATATAATGCTATTCTTCAATGGGAATCATTGTCACCACGTTGTGAATGTGGATTCATAGAGAAAGACCAAAATGAACACCGATAAGAGAACCTAGTGCACTTGCATCGATCCTCTTCATTGTTCATAGCTCATCCAGTAGGATTATGGTCTACGTCTCTTGAATTATTATTGGCATTAACATTACTATTCCTCTCCCATACAACATAAACAAGGGAATTCATAAAATTATTGTTTTGCCCAAGGAAATTTATTAATTGAAAGCAAGGTGCCACCAAGACTGGAGGATTTGCCAAGTTACCATGATCCCATTGCCACCCTCTTTTATGGTGTTCACAATCACCGAAAAATCTAAACAGGTGGTTGTGGAAAAAATGAGAGGACTACCACATCCATGAGAATTGATTTTGATTGAACATGCACTTTTAAGCATCCAATTAAAAGGCAAGTAAATAATTATTTGAAATATTGAAAAATTATAATTTTATGCTCTATTATTTTTAAGTATGAACAAAGATTTAAGGATGGTTCTCTAAAAACGTAGTATAAACATTGTAATATGAAAAAATTAAATGAAAACTAATTAATTGTGAGCATAGTTTGACAAAAAATTTACTATAGTATATGTTATATTTTTGGTTAAAAATAACTTCAAGGGTTAGTTCAAGTGGTTTTGAGTGAGACGTGAAGTTATCTTCAATGGAGGAGGTTACAGGTTCAAATCTCTTGTTCCCCTTGGGGTTAGGCCTACCATAAACATTAGGGCTGACAATTTACCTCGTTTACCATCCATGAAGTGGGAAAGTACTTAGGGGCTTCTCGTGAGATATTACCTCGAAGGAAAAAAACATTCTCGATTAACAATATTTAAAAGAAGGGCAAGTATCATTGTCATGTGCTTCAATGTTATACAGAGTAATGAAAGAGCCATTATTTGAGTTGTCTCAAAAGGTGTGCTCACAATTTGACAAAGAGGACATGAGTGCACATATGCTCTATGCATAAGTGCTTTTCACGATCCATTATTTTTGAATTTGTATAGAGATTTGTAGAACATTTTTGAGTCATTGTTATCCAACATTGTTCTTTGTCTTTCACACACAAAATAAATAAATCAAGGATAACTAGAATTAGGTAGTGGAGGGTTGTGAACATTTATAAGTAATGGCAAAATGCCATGTATAAAAATTAATTGGAATTAGCATCATAATTGTAGTACAAAATGTTTTTATTATTCTAATTTCAAGTTAAAAACAATTAGCGAGATATGCTATAGGGTAAGAACGATCGATGTTGTATATATTCATAAATAATCTATGCAATACATGAGACCAATCAAACTGAGTACGAACAAGATGCAACATAATTCAAAGTAGATTCTGCATAGAGAACTATAAATTCAACAGTTAAAAATGCAAACATGAACTTAACATGAGAAAGTTGATCAAGAGCTCAATCAATACCTTTTCACAATGCACAACCAAACACTAAGCACTCCATCCAAACCCTTTAACATCCCAACAATAAAACCCAATCAAACCACCCCATATATAGTTAACCTTACATGGAAATAATCTATATATAATTCTTAATACAAGTGTAAACTTAAATTTATATGTCAACTTATATTTACATTTTTAAGAAATGCCATATTTCACATACAATAAGCCTTTCCAAATATATTTTATTTTATTTTTTCAAAAATTAAACTTATATGAATATATCAATAAAAAAAATTCATGCAAATTGTTAATAAAAATCTTTCAAAATATATTTTAATTTTTCAAAAACTAAATTTATATGCTTATATTAATAAGCAACAAATTCATGCAAATTGTCAATAAAAATGTATCAATTTACTTTTATAAAGCTATGGACAAGTTGATTTATTAAATCTAATGTAACAAGACTGTGTATAATTATAAGTGAAATATTCATCTGTAATTTATTTGTCAAATAAAATACATATATCATAAATATTTTATAACATAAGCTGAAGTTGAGCCTACTCTAAAATGGCGATGTATAACATAAAGTGAAGTTGAGCGAACTCTAAAATGATGATGTAACTCTAGAATGTGCTTCCATAAATTCCTTCTTGGATTTTAACTTATAAGACATTTTCTCCCTTTTTCTATTTGTGTTTGTGAGATTTTATGAGAGATGCAACTCCAAACTAAAAAATCAAAAGACTTAACATTTTAGATTTTGAAAATAAAAATGCAATGTTACCTTTCATTAAAATTGATATCCAAATCTAAAATACCATGACTTCAAATTCACATACTCAGGGAAAAAACATGAGCACCCCATGTGAAAAAAATGGGTATGTTTATGGAACATAAAGTATGCCCTTGCCTACCATCATGAAGGTGGTCCAATCTAATACCTTGAAATCCACATGACAAAATATGAGAAAAAAGGCTGATGTGTTGAAATTCACTTGACAAAATACTCATGAGCAACCCATCTTTGAAAAAAATCTAAAATACCTTGACTTCAAATTCACATACTCAGGGAAAAAACATGAGCACCCCATGTGAAAAAAATGGGCATGTTTATGGAACATAAAGTATGCCCTTGCCTACCATCATGAAGGTGGTCCAATCTAATACCTTGAAATCCACATGACAAAATATGAGAAAAAAGGCTGATGTGTTGAAATTCACTTGACAAAATACTCATGAGCAACCCATCTTTGAAAAAACATATTACATGATTGTGGAACTCATAACATGTCCTTGTCTATTATCATGAAGGTGGTTCAATTTTCTTATTGTTATTACGGTAATTATTTTATTTATGGAGCTCAAAATGTATGTCTTTTTGTGTAACCACTAAGTGGTATAATTTTCTTATTATGGTAAAATGTCTTTTTGTGTAACCATGAAATGGTATAATTTTCTTATTATGGTAAAATTAAGAAAGATAATTTTTGTAAAAATATTTAGTATAAAAATTTGTAAAAACAAAAAGGTAAAGTATTCAATGTGGAGTAAAACATAGTAAATAAGTGAAGTGTTCAACGTAGAGGTTAGCATATACTGTAAGCAATGTAAATAAGTGAACTCTTTAATAGGAGGTTAGCATATGCGGGAAGTAATGTAAAATGTTTGGAGGTTAGGATGGACATGAACTAATGCAAAGTGTCCACACACATATAGCTTATGCACCTCCTCATAGGTATATCCTAGCACAACTAACACTTAGGCTAATAGTTATCAATGTTATCAATAATATAATATTGTTATGCATGTGCATATGTTTAACAAAATATTTTTTTATGTATATACATATATTAAAAATAAAATTTAACTATTAATTTAATAAAATTTAATTATACATCTTCAACATAGACATATATTCTGCATAGATATAGTTTCCTCACATAGTAAATAAAATACATCTTCAACACAGACATACACATGTATATTTTGCACCTTCGCACAAGTATAGTAAATAAAATACATTTTCGCACATATCCCCGCACAATGAACTTAGTAAACAAAATACATAAAATAAATGAAAATTTTAATATAGTCCTATAAAAATAATTAAAAGATTAATAATTATTTATTAATTTAATAAAAGTTAATTATACATCTTCAACAGACACATATATTCTGCACACATATAGCTTCCACACCTTGGCACATATATTTTATTTACAAAGTGTTAGTTGTGTGGGGATATAGGCACACACTTACTAAGTGTTCACTGTGCGTGGATATACCTGTGCGAAGTTGTGAAATGTATATGTCTGCCCCTCACAATGAACACTTAGTAAATAAAATACCTGTGAGTTGAAGATGTATAATTAACTTTTATTAAATCAATAAATAATTATTAATCTTTTAATTATTTGTTATGTATTTTATTTACTAAGTTTGATGTGCTGGATATACATGTGACTATCCTCACACAACGAACATTTAGTAAATAAAATGCATCTTCAGTACAGATTTACCAAGTGTTCGTTGTGGGCAGATATATCTATGTGGAGGTGTTGAAACTATATGTGTACAGACTATGTGATGAAAATATATAATTAACTTTTATTAAATATATAATTATTTTTTATTAAATTAATAAATAATTATTAATTTTTTAATTATTTGTATAGGACTATATTAAAAAATTTATGTATTTTATGTGTTTTATTGACTAAATTCGTTATGCGATATATGCGGAGGTGCATAAGTTATATGTGTGCGGAATATCCCCACACATCGAACACTTAGTAAATAAAATACATCTTCAACATAGACATATAGTCAATACACATATAGCTTCTGCACCTCCGCACAAGTATATCCTTACACAGGCTAAATTTTATAACATAGTATTTGATAATGATGTTTGTTAATTGGTGTAAAAATGTTTTTTATTTTTTTTAATATAGCCCTATACAAATAATTAAAAGATTAATAATTATTTATTAATTTAATAAAAGTTAATTATACATAAGGACAACTAACACTTAGTAAATAAAATACACCAAAATTGCTTATTAAAATATCACGGCCTACCCAACAATAAGATGTTGTTTTGAAGGATCAATAAGAAGTCACGGAAAAAATTGATTGCTTGCAACAAAGTTAAACTATGGAAAAAAATACATGAAATTTTTGGTCAACTGAACAACAAAATCGATTGCTATAGTCCCAAACATGCAACGTGAACTAATCATATATTTATTTTAATAAAATGTGATTAAGTTTATTTATAATAATAATAATAATCTATTTTTACACCAAATTAATATATAAAACCCCTTGTTTGTATTTATGATATTAGAGAAATATATACATTAATATTAAATAATTTTTTTTTTATAATATTTAGGTTTATTGGTTTAGTTTTTGTTAATACAATTTTAAGACTTTAACCTACAAACAAAAAATAATCACCTAAAATAATCAAATCATTAATGTTTTATATAGAATATATTTTCAATCTTTCTTATATTTTCACATTTAAAAAAACTCCTAAAAGTAATTTTAAATCATACTATAATTATCTCTATCAAATTATTATAAACATAATATTATTAAAAAATAAAATAATATATCACATCATAAACCAAACCTTCCCTTCCTTGTAATCATGGATGAAGTCCAAAACCATTGATCCAATGAATTCGATTACAATGTTATAAGGATAAAATGCAAATATATTAGCGCTATTGTAGTTTTATTTACATGAAACGTTTTCCTATACATGTAAGTTAGCATTTTGCCGAATTAGAACTCACCGGAGATATCGCATCGGAATAGGACAGATTCAGAAGATCTCTTCAAGCATCGGGCATCACACTTGCAGATAACATTGATGAACTACATTGGACCGGAGGGAATGCCTCCGGACTCATCACTTCAAAAAATGTCTACTCAACCAACACAGAATTTACAGACAGTCTCCGGATGGCAAAAGAGCATTTGGAATTGGAATTGGAATCTGCAATTGAAAGTTAAGCTATTCACGTGGCTGGCTGCAAATTATAAAATTTTGACGTGGCCTAATCTCCAGCGCAGAGGTTGGGAAGGCCCTAACATTGGATCCTGTGCAAACTAGATAGTGAAACCACTGACCATTTATTTTTGCAATGTTCCTTCACGATTGCTGTGTGGAATTTGATTTACACCACAGGAAATTTTATCCAGAAGTGGGGCGGAAGCTGTTTGACTGATAGTTTATCCAAGTGGGCAGCAAATAAATCTGTGCCAATTACTTTACCTCCCCTTATTTGCTGGTTTGTGTGGCTTGAGAGGAATGCAACAACCTTTGATAACAAAAACCCCTCTCCTCATTCGGTAGTGATTCGAGCACTTGGTAATATTCACAAGCCCGAGGAAGCTATTACCCGCTCCTTGCTACGTTCCAGTTTCAATTATCAGAATTTTGAATTTCCTGTTGCTAGCTTTGATGGAGCTGCAATAGCAGGCGGACTTTGTTGCGGTGCAGGTGGCATAATTAAACTGTCGAACACCTTGGCACACAAATGGTTCCTGAACTGTGGAATAGGCTCGAATACGAAGGCTAAATTATTGGGGGCTTGGGCTACATTACACATAACCAATCTACTCGCACTCCCAAAGATCCAAATCCTTGGAGATTCAAAGGTGATTATCGAATGGCTGAACGATAGGAGTGAATTGCGAGTGTCCTCTCTTAAAGGCTGGAAAAATAGAATCAAATCACTTAAGAACACTTTCGAGTCCACACAATTCTTCCACATCTATCGGGAATATAACCAAGAAGCTTATTCACTTTCAAAGCAAGCTTTAAAGGAACCGGAAGGATACATCACCCTTCACCTTTGGTCTGATGGAGTAAAGGGACAATGTCGACTCCTCAAGGTCTATTAACTCCATTTCTCCGGTTCTCCTATTTCAAATCAGAATTTCTTGGCTCTTGTGGGATCTGCTACTGTCTCTAGCTCGGATATATACAGTATACTATTGGCTGAAAACATTTTCTGAAAAGGCTTCATTGTTTTTGTAACAAGCCTTATTGTTTGTCTTCAGATTTTTGCTGTAACTTTGCTGTAATTGCTGGAAAAGCATTCTCTGTAACCTTTCTGGATATTGCAGATTTGTATTGGCTGCTAAGAATTATATATTTAATATAATTCGTGAAATTTTTCTTCTGGAAAAAGTTAGCATTGCATTTTCTAATTTTAATTAGAGCATGTGTGTATAATTAATTAAGTAGCAATTTTATGTGTTTAATCTTATATTATGTTTTTTAATATAATAAATTATTTAATTTATATATGTATGCAATTGTTGGAGTTTATATATATATATATATATATATCATAGTTGTACGAGAATCATTTCCCGTATTTTCAACATTTAGTTCTCAAGCTCTTTAAATTCAGGGAGTTTGGGAACGTCCCCAATTGTTTGGATACTTTTTTGGGAACTTGAGAGTTTTTTGGGAGCTTCAACATCAAAGGAATGGACACTTTTTTGGGAACTTGGGAGTTTTTTGGGAGCTTCAACATCAAAGGAATGGGACCTTGGAAACCGGTGTCCTAAAAGAAGAGCTTTAAATTAGAATTATATTAAATTAAAATGTAAATATATTTATTCCTTTATTACAAATACATAATTTCTTACAAATATTTCCATTATATTTATTCAAAATATCACTATAAAACTAAGGTTAAACTATAGGTAAATATTATTTCAAAAACTAGTAAAATAAAAAAACTTAATAATACTCACTTTATAGTTGTGGATATGAAAAACTTTTAATGCATTTATGTTTTCTTTCAAGCCCAAACTAAACATGAAAGTCTCATGGGATAGCACAGAGGTGCGCACACTCGAGCCTTGTGTCCCTGGGGTCGCGGTTTAGCATCCCGTATCATCCATGAAGTGGGGAAGTATAGCGGTTTAGCATCCCATATCATCCACGAAGTGGGGAAGTATCGAGTGAGATTCCAGCATTGAATAAATCAATACCCTATCCACTAAAAGCATTTGCTCCAATCTGTAGTTGATATCAACCAACCATATCATTGACTTTTATTGTATTTTCATATTAGAAGAGTAGTACTATTTTGTTTTTTTCAATAAAAAAAAGAATAATGCTTCAAATTTACAAAGATATTTAAAGTTTATATATGTAAAATTTAATTTTAAAAAGATGTTAAAATTGTATATATGTATTTTCAATTTTGTTTCTCATTTTTTAATGGAATATTTATGGATATTAAAATTTCATTATCCTGTTAAATATATTCATATAATTATTAGCACAAATTAAATTAATAATTTTAATATTGTAGTTGTTGCAATAGGAGAAACATTGTTCGATTCAACTTCAATTTTATTGAAACAAGATTTAAAATGTATCAATATCTCTATACATTGTAATCTAAAGTATCATTGTAATCTAAAATATTTTTTATATTTTTTTAATATATATTATTGCCGCTCCCAAATTCAAGTTTCTTGTAAATTTGAGGAAAACTTCTATTCGTCCAGACACTCATATCCCTGTTCCCAACGTTTCCAAGTTTAGAAAACTAATACAACATAAATATTTATATTTAATTTGTTAAGAAATTATATTAAATTGTCTTAATTGAATGTATACATGATTATATTTAATTTGTTAAAAAAAAATATATTAAATGGTCGTTATTGAATGTGTACTTGATTTAAATATTTAAAGATTAGTTTAATTGATTGAATTAAATAAAATTATTAATCATAAATTTAAATTTGATTAAATTGACGATTCAACCATCCTCTATCCATATATTAGATATTTTAAAGAAGAATACAAATTTTAAATAATTATATCTCCTTTATATATATATATATAACATTTTAATTTTTATACTAATACAGGGGCAATCTATAGTTTTAGGGGAGTAATAACTTATACTTCTACTTATGAATGGAATGGAGTCTTAGGATCACGACCAACAATAAGGAAGAAGCATATATCCTATTGCAAGGACTTAAAGAGACTACCTCTATGTAGATTAAAAAACTCATAGTGTAAGCATATATCCTATTGCAAGGACTTAAAGAGACTACCTCTATGTAGATTAAAAAACTCATAGTGTTGGGAGATTCCACTTTAATTATAAAGCACATGAGGTTAAATACTACTCCCTTGAATATTCATGTTGTCTTCCATTCTCGTAAGGATTCAAAAAACTTACAAGCATTTTGATACATTGGAATGGTTCTACATCATATGCGAGCACAATGTAGTTATTGATCTAAAAGTCAATTTGGCCACTAAGAAAAATGGAGTATGCTATATATTAACAATCGAAGGTATGACCTACCCATAACTTAGTTTACATCACTCAACCGAACCTGAATTATTTTGGAAAATGGCACGAGGCGTGTACAATTGCACACACGTTAACCAACAACTAAGGAACCTACACAAACCTATCAGACTAAAGGAGAAGAATCATGGGGACAACACGATCCTGAAAGTCACACTTCACCTCTAATTTTTGAGTAGATATGTTATGTATAGTTTAACTTTTGAACCTATCAATAATTGTTTTATGTTTGGCACTACAACCTATTTCCCCTTTTGGACTCTGTTTTAAGTTCTACATGGCCTTATATCTCGTTGATTCAAAAGAATTTATCAGGCTCTATGAACAACATCACATCACCATGGTAGACAACCTATTTTGTATATCTTTACAGTTGTAAGCCTTGACTTTAACCTTTTTACTTAAAATTTCCAGTGTTATATCTTTACAGTTGTAAGCCTTGACTTTAACCTTTTTACTTAAAATTTCCAATGTTATATAGATAGATAAATATATAATGCATGTCATCTTTTATGAATACATATGCATGCTTACTTCTTTTCAAGGGGGAGTAATTGTGTTCAATGTAAAGTTTGTTAATGATGATCTTCATATTGTTTTAGTAAATGTGGTGTATTATAAATTAGAAGTTTTTTACATATTTATTGACAAGTAAAAGAAGTTGGTCTTCGAATAAGATTTACAATTTCTTTTAATTTGTTAAGAGATTGTCTTTCTTAAATATAATGAAACATGTTAACGATTTAAGATCTAGATGTATTTGGCACAAGATCCCAACGAAGTGCCAATTAACAACTGAGTTATGGTAGGTTTTTCCACCTTATAAAGAGTAACAAAAACTTAATAAAAAAGAAAAGTAAAATTAAATAAACCATACCCTAAAATATTTAGGGCACAATGCTAGTCAACAACAAGACTTGAAGCCATTATAACAAGATACTCATTAAGAACTCAACATGTTACATATAGGAATTGAACCTGTGTGGGGAGGTCAACAATCATTCCTCCCAACCACCTGAGCTAAACCCAATTGGCAAGTGTGAAACAATACCCATGTACACATTATTGAACTATTGAATTACGTGAGGGGTGGACAATATCTATTGACACATGATTGAAGTTTTGTATATTTCTAACACACCTAGATGTTTTATTTTTATTTTTATATTGAAGAGATATGTAAGATTATTATTTTTTGGAATATTTAGATAGAGGGTGATTTAACCATCATCCACAACATTAATTGATAATTTAGCAAGAGTTAATCAAACTCGAACTCCATTGGAACTACAGTTAGAGACCTCACGGTGAACTCCACCTTGAAACAGTCTATTCAAATCGATTTAGCTAACCCACACTGTGCAAGTGTGTTGTGTGTATGTGTCAATTAGGTCTAGGTTTGGTGGTTAAGAGGAGAAGTTGTTATCCTCCCCACTTGGGTTCAAAACTTGTTGGTGACATTTTTTCCTTTTGTGGGTTGATTGGGGTTGGAGAGGCAGTAAGAATCTCTCTCTCGCTTAGGTGCTTGAGGGTGGGAAGAGATGTTTCCAAACATTTTGAAGTCCAATGGGTTAGCTCAACTAGTTGTTTCCAATGTTGTTGGGCATTTGACTAGTTTCATGTTGACAGGTGCCCAATTCAAATCCCCATGTATGAGGTGCACTAGTCTACGTCAACGGGTTTACTAGGGTTTACTAGGGATGTTGTCACTTAATGTAATTAAGCATCCCTTGGATTTCCCCATGAGGTTCATTGTGTGTGTGTGTGTGGACTAGCCCCAAGGGTTAGCTCTATGGATAGATGCACTTCTATGAAAGGTCTCTAAGGTTTTAAGATCAAATTCCATTTAGTCAATTAGAGATGCCAACCAATATTTTCAATAGTGATTGCTATCATCCTCCATCCATCAAACTAAAAAAGAGAAAGAAAATCTATGAAATTGTTAGCAAAATAAAAACATTTTATTAATATGTAGATGAATGAAAATTGAGATTTTTTGAGAAAAAAAATATTATTTTGATATACATAAATATAATGACCATACAATTTTTCCATATAATATTTAATTTGTTTGTTAAAATTAATATTTTTAATATGTTAATTTAAATAACTATAATTTTTAAAATTTAAATTCCTTTATCATGTATTTATAATAACATAATTATTATTAATAATAAAATAAATAAATTATAATATTAATATATAAAGTTTTAAAACCTGTTTAATGTGATTTTACTTATACAACTTTAATATATTATTATTTCATATAAAACGAGATGCATTAAAAAAAAATTGTGATTAATATTTAGATTGCTAGTTATTATGGAGGATGGCTCTTTGTTATGAACCTCCTTTCCACAAGATCATATGATATCACCATGGCATTAGATGTGGATACACTTTCCCAATTCTTTGGCCATGTTCATAGCTTATATTAAGATTTACACGTTTTTTTTATTTGTCATTTTATTTACTTTAGAGTTGAATTGCCCTTTAATTTTAAAAATAAATAGTTTCATGTATGGTAAACATTTAATCAAAGTTGTTTGTTTTTTTTTTAGTTTCTTTTTCTTAAATGTAAGTAAGATAGAGTGTGCGGTGCTTATTCCATTTTTTAAAGCTTGTATGATTATATATCAATGATCTAAAAATGGATTCGAATTAACGAATGGGTGTAAGAGTCAATACTTATAATGCATCTCAACAAATAAAGATTATTTAGTAAATATTGAAAAATTGAGTAAATGTAAATATGAATAAGATGAAAATGAGAGATAAAAAATAAATGAAAAGGAGAGAAAATTGAGGAATGAGAATTGAAGGGGCATGGTTGTTGGCCTTCCCCCTACTCCTCAAATCTCCCTATTTCCTCTTGGATTTTCACTCCCAAAGGGTCTTTTGGCCAGGAGAGAAAGAGGCATAGAATGCCATGAAAGCATTGTACCATAAATTACTAAGATGAATAGATTGATCATCCATTCGAGGATATATTTGTTGTTATGTGGAATTCATCTATATAAATGTGTAGATCATAGCTAATTGTCTGTGGTTGATTAATAGTTGTGTACTTGCTTAGTTCTAGTTTAAATTGTTGCTAGTAATTGAATTCTTATGGAAATGAAGAACCACAACAACTCCAAAATTACCACCATCCAATTCACTTTGAATTATGAGATCAATGGCTACCATTCCATAGTTGTTGCAATAGCTTAGAGAGTGTATAAATTGGTTTATTTGGTTGTTGGGCATTTTTCTCTCTCTCAAATGGGTTGTAACTCTTCCTCTTCGAGTCAATTCACTTTACCTGAGCCAATTCCACTTTACTTGGCCAAGTTTGTAGAAGTGAGGTAGAATTTGTAGAGGTAAGGCCAATTTCATCATTGTACAGGCCGTATGCAGCTGTATGGGCCGTACACGCTTGGAGAGAGCCACCCATTGTTCCCTGGACTATCAATTAATTGCATGGCCATTTAAATTATTTATTGGGTCTAGTTGTTGGGTGGACTTCTCATTCCTTGGGAGATTTCCTACATGCTTGGGTGTTCCCAGGCATTGTTGGCCAATTTTCTCCTTGCTTGGGTTGAATTCTTACATGCCTATGAATTCTTAGACATTGCTAGATTGTAATTTCATGTATGGGGTGAACTGATTGCTCCCTTGTTGTTTTATCTCACCCATATGGTTGTGTAGTGACTTTATAGGTTGAACACAGTCTGTGTGAGTTGTCTCTTACTCCCCGCGCATTGAAGAGGTTGATAAACATTTAAATTAATTGTTAGGCATTGGAATTGGTTGTTGGGAATTTAAATTGGTTGCTAGGTGATTGTTCTTAGTCTTTGGACAACATGCTAAGGGAAAAACGTTTTACTTTATCATTGGACAAGTCTATCTAAGGGAAAGTCGACTTGCCTCTTATTGAATTTCTAAAGAGAATTTGTAATTCCCCTTCTTCAATTGCAACAAACAACGTGGTTATTCAAATTTATGCTCATACAATATGATATTAGACAGTGTGCACCATATGCCAAACTTCTCCATAATATCCTTAACAAGGTTTAGCAAGAATAAACCAAAGGCACTCATTCCAATCATAAATGCAAGTGCCAATATTTTCGCATCTATGCCTTTAATTATAAGATTGTGGGAAATCTAAAGATTTAAAGCACTCAACTTTGTCCTTCTATAATACTCAACTTGTTGCAGTCATGTAACTATATGACACAAGAAAGAAGAAGTGTTGACGTGTTAATGATGTATACATTGGGATAAGTTCTTGTAGTAAAAATTTATTGATTAACTTCACCTACAGGTTGGTTGTAACCATCCATGTACATGAAGTTGATTGGCACTTACCTTAAAGCCTACCAACAAACCAATCTAACATGTCATCAAAATAATAGTGAGCAGTGAGGTGTTGAAGAGAAGGTGAACTATGACTTGAATTGTGCCCTATAGATCAAATCTAAAGATAGAATTCTTAGTGACAGAGAATTGACAGATTCTTGATTTTTGTTGGTCTAATTGCTAGTGTGTTGTTAGGAGTTATTCTATGAAGGTTACTGATCCAAATTATTTTCGGCACGAAATGAGAGAGAAGATATAATAAATGAATGCACAAAGATATCGCGGATATCCAATAATATAACATAAATGTATAAGATATGCAACCATAAACACAGAGATACAATAATACACGATGTCTATTAATGAAATAAATGTACAGAGACTGTAAAAATACAGAGTGGAAGACTCACTAGAATGGTGGCAGCTTATCTCTGAGAAGAGATGTGATGGCTACTCGCATTCACAAGAAGATGATTACAATGAGGCTCTGAAGACATTTTTACAATAAATAGGAATGCCAAAAATCCTAGACATCCAAAAACCTAACCCTAGGAGATGAAGCACCAAAATTCATGTGGGCCCCGTTTGGGTAAGTTAGTACATCAATTTCCCGGGGTCGTAACTTTTGCATACGATCTATGTTTTAGGCGCATGATAGCCCGTTGGAAACGTATAGTCAAGGAGATTCATTTTGGGGGATCAATCATGCCTTAAGCTATAATTGAGAAGATCTATCCAGAAACACCTTCATTTAGGCCCTCAAAATGGCCCCATAAGTTAAAACTGCTAAAAATAGTAAATTGTCAAAATTGCTAGAAAACTGTTTTGAGCTAGTTGGAAAAGGTGGGTGTCCATCGATATCCACCTAGATCAATCCTCCCTCCTTAGGAAGAAATGGTCTCCATTGCGTTGAGTGCTCGGGGGAGAGGGAAAAGCGTTTGTTGAATCTGCATCTTGGTGAGTTGTTTTCCTTGTTGGAGATGTCGCGTTGCTCAGTTTGTGGAAGTCTGTCACGAACCTGTTGAGGCTGAGGATGTTCAACAAGTTGAGATACATGAGAGGATGGTGTGTAGAAGGAATCTTTTTGCTTTGATACAACCTTGTCGACCTACTTCTATTGGATATAAGGTGATTGGGGCGAGGCTGTAGTGGTTGCAGTGTCATTTTGTTCCCCTTTTGAACAGATTGGGAAGAAGCTGAATTTTGCAGTATGAGATACTACCTTGCGACACTTTTTAGGTGGAGCAATAGTCAAAACTACCTCTAGTATTTTGTAGAGATGACCCCCTAGAGAAACAATAACACTACGAGGTCGAGACTCATAAACAACATGGTGTCTCCACATATATGGTTGGCCCAAGAGAACATCACATACATCCAGTGGGGAAACATCACATAATACCTCATCCTTGAAGGGTTGGATGTTGTATGACAATCGACACTATTGGCTGACACGAAGATCTCGTCCTTGGCGAAGCCACCCGATGTTGTATGGTTGCGGGTGTGGTGTTGTCGACAATCCCAATTGTTTAACGACCTCTGCTGAGATGAGGTTCTTCTGGCTTCCACTATCAACAATAAAATGTAACGGGGTCCCCTTCACCCACATTTGTCAATGAAAAAGGTGCTCCCTCTCTTCGGGATCTGTTGGTTCTACTGGTTGAATTTCTACGATCGTAACAATAGCAGTGGGGTCTGCGTCAATGATCTGTCCTTTACCAGTATTTTCAAAATCAGATTCTGAATCAGGGTTAGGATCCTTGTCTTTGATCTCGACCACAAATGACTATTTTGAGCGACATTCATCGGTGTTGTGCCAAGGGATTTTGTGGAAATCGCACCATTTTCTGATGTCCTTCTTTGTCTTCCCATGACCCTTCTTTTCTTGTGGCTTGGAATGGTTTTCGAGAGACTGTTTGTTAGGGCCGTCTTTGTCATAATTTGGTTGTTTCAGATTTGCAGACCTGAACTCTTCTTTGTTCTGGTGCTTAAATTTCTGCTCGATTTTAACAACATATCGATAGGCAACACTGAGTGATGAGATGTCTGGAAAATCCATTTCAGTTTGGATGTATCTGTGTAGAGCCCCACGGTATTTCAGAACTAAATGTTGTTCAGAGTCTTTGATACCCATTTGGGTGTGCAAAGTATGGAACACATTGATGAACTCTTTAACTGCTTGGCCCCTCTCTTGCCGCAGTGTGGTCCATCTCATGTATTGGTCCTCATAGTTGCCAACAGGGTAATATTGTTCCTTTACCGCATCCAAAAACAAATCCCAAGTGGGCTTGACCCCATATATTCTAGACTCCTCTTTGGAACTTTGCTCCCTGTAAGTTTCCCACCAATGTTTGACATGAGGGAGATATTTAAGGAGTGCGAAGGTGATCTTTTCTCTGTCGGAAAAATTGTGAACAGAGAAATAACCTTCTAGCAGAGTTAACCATTTTTCTAGGGCTTCTGCATCTATCTGTCCTTCAAATACAGGAATATCAAAATTAATTTGTACCTTGAAAGGCGAGGTGTATCCAAAGTGGACACTTGATGAAGATGTCCCTACTGCTATCGGGAGGTGTTGAAGGATGTGGGAAAAATTCTCCATCATTTTGTCTCTTTGTTGCATGAGAGGTTGCTCAAGTAACAAATTGATAGGATTGTCTGCTCCGTCGTTTTTATTTTCTTCCATCATTGAGGGTTTATTGGGTGTGCGAGAGCGATTGTCTTCAAGAGAGACAATATTGAGACCCAACTTGCTATACTCAGACCTCGTCAGGTGTAACGTCCCCGACCATCCATGCCAGGCCACGCTACGCCACAGAACTCTTACTGTTCTCTCTGCGGAACATACTGTAACATACCCAGTATCCAATTGAGCTATGCCACATAAAGTTTTCTTTGAAGGACTGCATGCAATTAAAATACACAAACATAGACCTCTTGCAGAATCATTATACATAAAACGTAAACATACAAATACATATGTAAATACACGTATTCACACTGAAATAACAGTAAACATATACATGCAACATATACAAGAAATACCCATAAAAATAAACACGTAAATAAAAATGCAACATGTAAATTTATCACACAATTGGCACTTATCTTGGCAAGAATGTCACCAACTGTGTGCAGACCTTCGACGAACCTCCCAACCTTAGACCACACTATTCATCACTCTCAACAGTGAGTCACCCCCGAGCTGGGACTAAACTCCACCCATGTAAAGGGATTCCTAACCAGGCTAAAGGCTCATAGACAACAAGAAATACTCTTTCTTAGGTGCCAACTCAATCTAACAACCTACAGTCCCTCATTCTCCACATGACTGTCCCACCCAGGAAGTGTGCCCCTTCTCTTCTCAACAGTCCTTCGGCTGCCCCACTTCCTTTCCGGGCTTCAACAACAAGTCGGACAGGAAGTCTTAGAGCACTGTAGCTGCAGTTTAGCACCTTCAGAAAATCAATCCCCAACCATTCTCTCACCCAGAGAATTGTTGGCGGGCCTGACAACCCTCCTCTTTAGTCTAGCTCCCCAGCTAACCAGCTACACCAACACTAAAAATGCCTATGGATATGGGTTAAGGTACAGTCATAAAGATACAAAGGATAGCTCAATGGGTGTGTACATGCTCCTGGATGATAGACTGGATGACTCAAGGATGGAAGGAGTTATGGAAAGAATCATGGAAAAGATGATTGGAAATAAACTAAGTCCCAACAATGTGTATGCATGTCCCCAAATTGACACTTGTCATGTTGGGAGCTACTTTGGCCCACTTGTCCCCAAATTTAGAACTTAGGATAAAATAATTATCCATACTTTATGATTTAAGAAATATTAATATAATATTCCTTTTTGGCTTAAGCTCCCTAGCTTAGCCCATTTTCCTTAAATTTTAGGCCCCTCCCTTTCCCTAACTAGTGGAGTTTAGTCCCCCATCTCTTTTATCGTGGTCGATTTGTGCGCAACGATGTATTTTATATTAATCATGAGACATATATAAAAATAGGCGCATTGGCCTTTAACATCTAGGCTCTCCGGCCTAATCAAAACATAAGCATCCTAGCTTATAATAACTAGCTCACCAGCCTATAAAACATGTCATATACACAAAGGCTCCCCGGCCTCAACATCGCGTTCACTTAAGATGTTGCGCGCGGTATCCTGGAATGTGCACACTTCCTCATTTTACTGCGCAGTACATGCACACACTATGCCATGAAATGTGCATACAAAATTATATCAAACAACTCACCAGCTTACATACATTTGTATTTATATTTACAATTGGGTTCAGCCTAAGTATATTACATCGGGGACATGAACTGAAAAAAAACGATCAAGAGCAACCTGCTCTGATACCACTGATCCGGATTATTTTCGGCACGAAATGAGAGCGGAGATATAGTAAAGGAATGCACAGAGATATTGCGGATATCCAATAATATAATAGAAATGTATCAGAGATGAAACCATAAACACAGAGATACAATAATACACGATTTCTATTAATGAAATAAATGTACAGAGACTGTAAAAATACCGAGTGCAAGACTCGCTAAAATGGTGGCAGCTTATCTCTGAGAAAAGATGTGACGGCTACTCGCATTCGCAAGAAGATGATTACAATGAGGCTCTGAAGGCCTTTTTACAATAAAAAGGAATTCCCTAAACCCTAGACATCCAAAAACCTAACCCTAGGAGATGAAGTGCCAAATGTCATGTGGGCCCCATTTGGGTAAGTTAGTACATCAACTTCCCGGGGTCGTAACTTTTGCATACGATCTTTGTTTTAGGCACATGATAGTCCGTTGGAAAGGTATCGTCAAAGAGATTCATTTTGGGGGCTCAATCATGTCTTTGGGTATCATTGAGAAGCTTGATCCCAAAAAACCTTCATTTAGGCCCTCAAAATGGCCCCAGAAGTTAAAATTGCTAAAAATAGTAAATTGCCAAAATTGTCAGAAAACTGTTTTGAGCCAATTGGAAAAGGTGGGTGGCCACCGATATCCACCTGGATCAATCCTCCCTCCTTAGGAATAAATGGTCTCCATTGCGTTGAGTTCCCGGGGGATAGGGAAAAGTGTTTGCTGAATCTGCATCTTGGTGAGCTGCTTGCCTTGCTGGAGACGTTGCACTACTCAGTTTGTGGAAGTCTGTCATGAAACTGTTGAGGCTGAGGATGTTCAACAAGTCGAGCTACATGAGAGGATGGTGTGAAGAAGGAATCTTTGCGCTTTTCTGCAACCTTGTCAACATGCTTCTGTTCGATAGAAGGTGATTGGGGCGAGGTTGTAGTGGTTGTCGTGTCATTTTGTTCCCCTTTTGAAAAGATTGTGAAGAAGCTGAAGTTTGTAGTATGAGATACTACCTTGCATCACTGTTTAGGTGGAACAATAGTCGGAACTACCTCTAGTATTCTGTAGAGATGACTCCCTAGAGAAACAATGACACTGTGGGGTCGAGACTCATAAACAACATGGCGTCTCCACATATATGGCTGGTCCAAGAGAATATCAAAGACATCCAAGGGGGAAACATCACATAATACCTCATCCTTGAAGGGCTGGATGTTGTATGACAATCAACATTGTTGGCTGACACAGAGATCTCGTCCTTGGAAAAGCCACCCGATGTTGTATGGTTGCGGGTGTGGTGTTGTCGACAGTCCCAACTATTTGACGATCTCTGCTGAGATCAGGTTCTTCTGGCTTCCACTATCAACAATAAAATGTAGTGGGGTCCCCTTCACCCACACTTGTGAATGAAAAATATGCTCCCCCTCTTCGGGATCTATTGGTTCTTCTGGTTGAACTGTTGCGGTCACGATAATAGAAGTGGGGTTTGCGTCAATGATCTGTCATTTACCAGTATTTTTATAATCATATTATAAATCAGAGTTTGGCTCCTTGTTTTTTATCTCAGCCACCAATGATTGTTTTGAGAAGCATTCATCGGTGTTGTGCCAGGGGATTTTGTAGAAATCACACCATTTTTTGATGTCCTTCTTTGTTTTCTCGTGGCCCTTCTTTTCCTGTGGCTTGGACTGATTTTTGAGAGACTGTTTGTTAGGGCCGTCTTTGTCATATTTGGTTGTTGTAGATTTGCAGACCTGAACTCCCATTTGTTCTGGTGATTAAATTTCTGCTCGATTTTAACAACATATCAATAGGCAACACTGATTGATGAGATGTCCAGAAAATCCATTTCAGTTTGGATGTATCTGTGTAGAGCCCCATAGTATTTCATAACCAAATTTCGTTCGGAGTGTTTGATACCCAACTTGTTGCGCAAAGTATGGAAGGAATTGGTGAACTCCAGAACTTCTTGGCCCCTCTCTTGCCGCAGTGTGGTCCATCTCATGTATTGGTCCTCATAGTTTCCAATAGGGTAATGTTGTTCCTTTATTGCATCCAAAAAAAATCCCAAGTGGGCTCGGCCCCATATATTCCAGACTCCTGTGTGGAAATTTGCTCCCAGTAAGTTTCCCACCAATGTTTGACATGAGGGAGAGATTTAAGGAGTGCGAAGGTGATCTTTTCTCTGTCGAAAAATTTGTGAACAACGAAATAACCTTCTAGCAGAGTTAACCATTTTTCTAGGGTTTTTGCATCTATCTGTCCTTCAGATACACGAATATCAAAATTAACTTGTACCTTGAAAGGCGAGGTGCCTCCAAAGTGGACGCTTGATGAATATGCAACTGCTGCTATTGACATGTGTTGAAGGATGTGGGAAAAATTCTCCATCATTTCGTCCCTTTGTCGCGTGAGAGCTCGCTCAAGCAACAAATTGATAGGATCGTCTGCTCTGTTGTTTTTCTTTTCTTTCGCCATTGAGGGTTTCTTGGGTGTGCGAGAGTGATTTTCTTCAAGAGAGACAAGCTTGAGACCCAACTTGCTATACTCAGACCCCATCAAGGACATGCACTGAAAAAAATATCAAGAGCAGTCTGCTCTGATACCACTGATCCAGATTATTTTCGACATGAAATGAGAGCAAAGATATAATAAAGGAATGCACAGAGATATTGCAGATATCCAATAATATAACAAAAATGTATCGGATATGAAACCATAAACACAGAGATACAGTAATACATGCTTTCTATTAATGAAATAAATGTACAGAGACTGTAAGAATATAGAGTGAAAGACTCACTAGAATGGTGGCAGCTTATCTCTGAGAAGAGATGTAACGTCTACTCCCATTCGCAAGAAGATGATTACAATGAGGCTCTGAAGGGATTTTTACAATAAACAGGAATGTCAAAAACCCTAGACATCCAAAAACCTAACCCTAGGAGATGAAGCGCCAAAATTCATGTGGGCTCCGTTTGGGTAAGTTAGTACATCAACTTCCCGAGGTCGTAACTTTTGCATACGATCTTCGTTTTAGGCCCATGATAGCCTGTTGGAAAGGTATCGTCAAAGAGATTCATTTTGGGGGCTCAATTATGCATTCAACCATTATTGAAAAGCTCGATCTCGAAAAACCTTCATTTAGGCCCTCAAAATGGCCCCAAAAGTTAAAACTGCTAAAAATAGTAAATTGCCAAAATTGCCAAAAAACTGTTTTGATCCAGTTGGAAAAGGTGGGTGGCCACCGATATCAACCTGGATCAATCCTCCCTTTTTAGGAAGAAATGGTATCCATTGCGTTGAGTACCCGAGGGAGAGGGAAAAACGTTTGTTGAATCTGCATCTTGGTGAGCTGCTTGCCTTGCTGGAGACGTCGCGCTGCTCAGTTTGTGGAAGTCTGTCACGAACCTGTTGAGGTTGAAGATGTTCAACAAGTCGAGCTACACAAGGGGACGATGTGAAGAAGGAATCTTTTCACTTTGCTGCAACCTTTTCGACCTGCTTCTGTTGGATAAAAGGTGATTGGGGCGAGGTTGTAGTGGTTGCAATGTCCTTCTATTCGCCTTTTGAACAGATTGTGAAGAAGATGAATTTTGCAGTATGAGATACTACCTTGCAACAATGTTTAGGTGGAACAATAGTTGGAACTACCACTGGTATTCTGTAGAGATGACCCTCTAAGGAAACAATGACACTACGGGTTCGAGACTCATAAACAACATGGCGTCTCCACATATATGGCTAGCCCAAGAGAACATCATAGACATCCAGTGGGGAAACATCACATAATACCTCATCCTTGAAGGGTTGGATGCCGTATGAAAATCAACACTGTTGGCTGACATGGAGATCTTGTCCTTGGCGAAGCCACCCGATGTTGTATGGCTACAGGTGTGGTTTTGCTGACAGTCTCAACTGTTTGACAACCTCTACTGAGATGAGGTTCTTCTGGCTTCCGCTATCAACAATAAAATGCAACGGGGTCCCCTTCACCCATATCTGTGAATGAAAAAGGCGCTCCCCCTCTTCGGGATATGTTGGTTCTTCTAGTTGAATTGCTGCAATCTCAACAATAGCAGTGGGGTCAGCGTCAATGATCTGTCCTTTACTAATATTTTCATAATCAAATTCTGAATTAGGGTTCGTCTCCTTGTCTTTGATCTCGGAAACCAATGACTGTATTGAGCGACATTCATCGGTGTTGTGCCAAGGGATTTTGTGGAAATTGCACCATTTTCCGGTTTCCTTCTTTGTATTGTCGTGACCCTTCTTTTCCTGTGGCTTGGACTAGTTTTTGGAAGACTGTTTGTTAGGGTCATCTTTGTCATACTTTGGTTTTTGTTGATTTGAAGACCCAAACTCCTCTTTGTTCTGGTACTTAAATTTCTGCTTGATTTTAACAACATATTGATAGGTAGCACCGAGTGATGAGATGTCCAAAAAATCTATTTTAGTTTGGATGTATCTATGTAGAGCCCCATGATATTTCAGAACCAAATGTCATTCAGAGTCTTTGATACCCAACTTGGTGTGCAAAGTATGGAAGGCATTGGTAAACTCCGAAACTTCTTGGCCCCTCTCCTGCCGCAGTGTGGTCCATCTCATGTACTGGTCCTCATAGTTTCTAACAGGGTAATACTGTTCCTTTACCGCATCCACAAAAAAATCACAAGTGGGCTCGACCCCATATATTCCAGACTCCTTTGTGGAGCTTTTCTCCCAGTAAGTTTCCATCGAATGTTTGACATGAGGGATGTTGGTTGTGGAGCTTGATTATCTTCCTGATTCAGAGGTCTTTTACTTTCAGCTGTGTTTATACCCCATGAAGTATTTACACCCCAGAAGTATGTACACTCTTCCACGTGGGGGAGTGTAGAGGGGGGACCCCCTCTGCGGGGTCTGGGGGCAAGCGGAGGTTCGGGGGCAAAGCCCCCGAAGGAAAAATTGCCTTGTAAATGTATATTATAATTTCATTGTAAATCTGGACTATTCATTATAAGGTCGCAGATCTAAAGGTAGAGATTATGTTAGGGTTTTTTTTCCCTAGAAGACAACCCTCTTTTATGAGGGAAATGTATTGTGGCTATGGTTGATGGTGAATATTGCATTATGAGATAGGAGACTGTGAGAGAAAGAAGAGGAAGTTATAGCGGGTTTGTTGTAGGTTGTATCCATTCATATGCTGGATAATAATAAAGGAAGGACTTGGCAATTTCTCTGGTGGGCGTAGCCCACACTGGGTGAACCACGTAAATCTGTGTCTCTATTATATTGTGTATCTTCTATGTTTTGTTTCCGCATTTGTTTTATTTTATTGCTCCACGGTTCTGTTTTTCTAACAACTGGTATCAGAGAGAAAGGTAACTCGCAGGAAAAGAGGGTTCCTGGTTCGAGTGGGAGCAATGTCGGAAGATGGAAAGTTTAGGGTCAAGAAATTTAACGGCCAAAACTACCAGTTACAAAAGATGCAGATGGAAGACTATTTATATCAGAAGGATCTATTCCTACCATTGGGCGGAATAACAAAGAAGTCGATGGCTACGAATGAAAAATAATGGGATATTCTTGATAGAAAGGCTCTGGGAACGATACAGCTCAGCCTGGTAGTGTCAGTGGCTTTCAATCTTTTGAAAGAAAAGACAACGAAGGGTTTGATGGACACATCGGCCAAACTATATGAAAAACCCTTGGCATCCAATAAGGTTTTTCTAATGAAGAGATTATTTAATATGAAGATGTTGGAAGGTGGGTCTGTTGCAGATCATTTAAATGATTTTAATACGGTTACTAATCAACTAAGTTCTGTAAAAGTGGACTTTGATAATGTGGTCAGGGCTCTTCTAATCTTGTGCTCATTGCCAGAAAGCTTGAACGGCTTGGTCATGGCTGTAAGTAACTCTGTCTCTGGTTCAAATACTTTAAAATTTGATGATGTTTTTGGTGTTATCCTTAGTGAGGAAATGCGACGGAAAAGCACATGTGAGACATCAGGAAATTCATTGAACATGGAGAACAGGGGAAGACAAAAGGATAGAGGAAAGG